>JADRCD010235177.1:17277-31570 GCA_019843815.1 Montemys delectorum
ATTGAAATTCCTTATTAACAGAGTAATAAACAATGAAATTAGGTACGTTAGCATCTCTCTGACTTTAGAATAAAGCCCAGTTTGTCCTGTATTATATATTAAATTTTTCAGGCTACAAATTAGAAACAAGTATAAATGAGATCATAGGATTGGCTTCAGGCCCAACCCCTCATTTTCTAGAAGAGGAAAGTCAGTCTTAGAGATACGAAGAGACTCATCTGAGATCACAAACCACTTCAGAGCCAAAACCAAGTCTAGATCTTAGGATCTGGAGATGTCAGACATTAGCTTTTTGTTTTATTTTGCTTGTTTGTTTGTTTGTTTGATGCAGATATTTTCTTGAATAATCAGAAAGAAGTCCCCAATGTCTCCCTCCATAGATGTTCTCCCTCTGGGAGGGGGATGTGGGAGGTGGGATTGTGGGGGTGCTAGGAGACAGAGGACACAGAAAACTGCTTCTAGAAACCTGAAAGCACGCTTGGTTAATATTACACATACCCCTGCCCCTCACACAGTAACAGTCCCTAACTCTGCTGTTCTCACCTCCATCCTGTGCAGACTCCATGGCTCTACCATCTCCATCCTGTGCAGACTCCATGGCTCTACAACCATTTACAGATTAAGTCAAACTCCCTAAGGGCAGCATGCTCGGTCTTCCTTTCAACCACATTTGTCATCTGTGGCCACCCTGGCCTGAATTAGGCACATGTTTTATACTGCACACCATGAACATACTGGTGATACCAGAGCAGTGAACCAACAAGATCCTGTGACAGAAGGTGGCTGCTGGTAGCAATATATTGTGGAGTCCTAAACACTTTCTCTACAAATGACCTTTGAGCTGAGATCTGAAGCTATCTACGAGCCAGACCCAGATAGAGATAAAGATTGCTACACACCAGGAACTGAAGTTCACTGGTGGAGAGTTAGCTGGTTTTTGCTTGCCTACATGTGTGTCTGTAAATGTCATTTTCCCCCAGGAAGTACAAGTGTCCCGTTCCCCAAGCCATGAGCAGCCAGTCCAGTGGGAGCATGCCCACACAGTGGGAACAAGTATAGAGTGTGCTCCAGTCTCATGGCCATCATCACCTATAGGGCCAGATGCTAAGACATCTCTGGTCATTGGCTCTCTGGGTAACTCATAGCCTGAACAGGTCTCTGTTTTTGGTACAAGTAGGACCTGAAACTTATGTCTCATTGGTACAGAGTATAAAGTTGGTGAGGCCATATTCATGGTCAGGGTGTGAATGTGAATTTATCTTTCTGATAGACTCTGACTTTGACTAAAGAAGTGGCCATGGATTGGATAGGACTGTGGCTGCTGGGCCATAGTCAGCAAAGGACTAGATCCTGCGGATGATCTAGCAAGAATGAGGGTGAGGACTTATCCCTATCTGGCCTTAGAGAAGGCATGGTCTTGGCTGACACCATCTCTGCAGCCTTGAAAAGACTTTGGGACAGAGGGATGCATGTCCCACCCTGCCCCTTCTTCCTCACTCTTTCCCTCCCTTTCTTTTCTTCTCCACTCTTCCCTTCTACTGCCTTTCCCCTTTCTTCCTTTCCTCCTTCCCCTCCCTCTCCCCTCATCCCCTTATCTCTTCTCTCTACTTTGCCTTCCCTTTCTCCTCTTCCTTTCCCCCTCCTCTTATTCCCTTCCATCTTTTCTCCTTCCCTTCTCTCTCCCCTCTCCTTTTTCCCTATTCATACCCCTCTTTATTCCTCCTCCTTTCTTCATCTCCTCTCTCCTTTTCCTTTCTTCTCTTACTTTCATCACCTTCCCTCCCTCTACTCCTCCCTCCCTTCCCTCTTCCCCTCTCTCTCTATCTTCCTTTCTTCTTGCCTTCTTTCCTCCCTCCTTCCCTCCCTCCCTCCCTTCCTTCCTTCCTTCCTTCCTTCCTTCCTTCCTTCCTTCCACAATACTATAGTTTGAACCCAGAACCTTGCACATGCTAAGCATACATTCTACCATTGGACTACAGCTCCAGTCCTGTATCTATACATCTGACCCTCAGAAGATAGGATAATAATCTTGATGCTAGGCTGATAGCTGGGATTTGCAGAGTGTGGGTAGTAAGTTGTTACGCCCAAAGATGATAAACAGATTTGCTGAGCAACCTCAGGAGGGCAACTTGCCCTCTGAATTGTAGTCCCCAGGCCAAGGATCTTCTTTGTGCTGCTTCCTGGGGTAAGAACAATGTCCCTTAATAGTGAACAAGGGAGACAGATAGGCAGTTTCCTGCCCTCAGGGTGCCTCTTGTCTAGCGTCAGTGCATGTGTGATATTACCATCACCTTGCTGGCTGGATAGGGAACTTTAGAGAGAGACTAGGCCTTTCTTTTAAGTGGTCAGTTAAAGCACTATGGAGAGAAACAAAACCCAGAGCCATCCTAGAAGCTTTTAGCAAGGGAAATCAGATCAGACTGAGGGGGACTTTCAACACAGGCAGATGCACTTAGCTTTTTGATTTTACTTTTTAAAATGACTCTGCTTTTAAAATCAAGGCAAATGTGCTGCTCCTTCTATGAAATGAGTCTGTGACCTGGAAAGGCATCTGCAACCAAGGCACAAGCTGCCACTGCCTAGCTCCAGCCAGAAGCCCTTCTGTGTTTTTGAGAGAGAAACATTGGTAACTCTGCACCAATGGGGACAGCACTAGCTCTGGGCTATAAAACAAGTATTATTATGAAGGTCTTCTTTCACACCAGTCTGGCAGGCTGAGACCACTGTCTGGAGTAAGTTCCTGCATCTTTGTCTTTGGGTCCCTTAAATCCCTTGTAACTTTTCATTCCCCACCTCCTCTAGGCAACCCTACCCCCACCCCAGCTTCCCTATGAGCCCTACCTTAGTGTACACCCATATAAGATCCATCTTTCTCTTATCTCCTTCATTCATACTCATGGCCATGGGAAGCAGGGAGAGTCTTTAAGAACTCCACCCCACAGCCTGCAGAGACAGCTCAGCTCTGAAAAGCAAGACTCACAACCAAAAAGGCAAGCATTCCAACTTGGGTACCACCTTCCAGAATTAAGTACAGGCCTCAAGGATACATGGCTCCTGGCCACTCCTGGCAGCAGATATGAGAAGGGTAATGTTGAGTAATGGATATGCCATGACTTGCCCCCTGGTCATTGAACATTTATGCATGTATTGAAATGTCGCACAGTGGATTCAGTAAAGAGAATTACATGACAATTTAAATATATACATAGATAATCTGTCTTTATTTTCTTTTCACAAAACATATGTAGCTTTAAGGAGCATGTGCATGTCTGGGCACACACATATACACACTCTTACCCTCTCTCTCTCTCTCTCTCTCTCTCTCTCTCTCTCTCTCTCACACACACACACACACACACACACACACACACACACACACGCACACATGTACACATACAGCCTTTCTGGGGGTCGGAGGGTGGTTGGGTGGTGGGTTTGGATAAGATAATTTTCTAATCACTAATTTCACTCATCCTCTCTGCCCACTATGGAAAAGCCAAATACCTCTGGCCTCGACCCCATTAGCTCTTGTTTTCAAATAAAACTCCATAGTTTTTTCCTCTCTCTCCCTTTCTCTCTCCCTCTTCCTTCCTCCCTCCCTCTCTCTGTCCCTCCATCTCTCTGCTTTTCTGTCTCTGTCTAAGAGAGATAACATATATTAACCTATCACCATCTATCTATCCATCCACAGAGCAATATATATATATATATATATGTATATATATATATATATATATATGAAGGATAACCAGGCAGAACAGTCTACCAGGCTTCAAGTACACAGGTTTAACTTAGACTCTTATGTCGCTGAGACAGAGACAGAGAGAGTCAGAGGAGTCAGAGATAGACACACAGAGACACAAAGAAAGACAGAGAGAAATACAGAGACACACACACCAGGAGACAGGAATAGAAAGAGACAGAAAGACAGAAAGAGACAAAGACACAGAGTTACTTATTTACTGCATTTATAATTCTAGCTTAGAGACTTATAGCTGTGTCACTTTTGCCAAACTAGTCTCACTGGTCTCTATGACAGCACCATGTCATAAGAGATGGCGTAAAGGATTGGAGTGATGCCTGGGACCCAGCAAACACTTGCCAGTGCTAGCTACTACTTACTGTTAATGTAAAGAGAGAAAATGTTGCTCCCAATATATTTAGTTTGAGGAGGATGTGGGAGGAGAAACAAAGCTTGCTTCCTCCCTCCCTTGGGGTTGCAGACAGAAGCACAGTTTGTCCTTCAGCCTTTCTTTTGTATCCTGCCTTCATTCCTGTCATGAAAACTCTCATTCTTCTGATCCCCATCTTGGTCAAAGACCCTTGGGGCAATGTCTCCCCTGACACCCCTTCCCAAAGCCTTGGATTTCACTGTCCCACTTCCCCATCCCATCTCTCCTCTCCCATGTCCTTGTCCCTAAGGCTTTTGCTAGCATCTGATCAGCTAATTTGTGCCAAAATGTTAATCATTCTTGGTTTAAATCAATCATCCTCCATTTTTTCAATATATGCTCACACCATGTGTGTGAAATATATAATAATCCCCATTGGCAACACTGCCCTTCACTATCCTATAATTGAAGCTCTTCCTTTAGGAAGGGGGTTGTATACCCTGGCAAAGCATCCAGTAGACTTTAGGAGGATTCTTATCCTCCTACTTCAAGCCACTGAGGTTTGTAGCAGGTATGGCTCCTGGAACCCATAGCTTTTACACATGAAGTGTCAGGCTCTGGATGAGCTTGTTAGGTGGTGGGCTGAGGGAAGATATATACCGTGGATCACTTTCTACTTACGCATGTCATCTGTCTTCCCCATCTTCCTCTAAAAAGCAAACTAACTGTGGCCTCATACTCATTTCTCTCTGGCTTTGAAATATAATCTTGTATTAAGGCAGATTCAAGGCCACTGTCAGCTAACATGTTCAGAACTGGCCTTGGGACGAGCATGTGCCTTTGTGTATATGGAGGGATGATGCAGAAATTCTGCTATCTACTTTTTCCAGGCAACACACTGATGGTTAAGGGGAATCTCCGGTGAGTTGTCTGCTTATTTTCACTCATCAGGCAGAGCAAAGTCCCTCCCCCCACATACACACACATACTCTGTTGTTTGTCTCCTATCCTAGGATGTCCTTCTTTGGATGACCCCAATATGCAAATATTCCCATTACTGAGCGGAAATCGGGCTTTATCTTGTTTTACATGTAATTTTCATGTGCACCCATATGTACACACTTGCCGGTGTGCGTACTCACCTACTCAGAATGTGTGTGGAGATAAGAGGAAAACCTTGAGTGGTGGTTCTCAGGGGTCTTCCATCTTTAAGATGGGGATCCATCCTTGGCTGGAAACTTCACGATGTAGGCCAGGCTAGCTAACTGGAGCTTCCAAAGATCCCCTTTCTCTGCCTCCTGCCTCACAGTTGCTAGGATTAGAGGTGTATGCCACTCCACAGGCTTTTTATATAGATTCTTGGGGTACAAACTCAGGTCCTTTCAAGACAAGTGCTTTTTCCAACTAAACTATCTCTCTAGTCCTCGAGTGCTTCCAGTTCTTGGAGTGCTTAATTTTTTTTTCCATAAAAACATTGTAGCATAAAAACAAATCTCTTTTGTCCAATATTGTGTGGGTGGTTGCATGAGTGTTGCTTTAAGATAACCTGCTAATAATGCAATTAATTGTGTGTATGTGTATATTTAACAACTCCTAGATAGGAGGTTCTCCAGTCAATTAAACTGGGTTCCTGTAAGTGATATTTTTAATTCTAGCTGATTGCAGTGTGCTGTCAATTTGAGAATAGGTTTCTAGAAGAGTAAGATTTGAACAAACCAAAACTCAAAACAAGACAAAGCAGGATTTCAGCCTCAGTGAATACTTACTTCAAAGCTCCATGAGCTCTGAGTTTCTGTGATTAAATAAATATCTGCTTGCTGTACAGGAAGAAAAAGGTGCACAGTCCAGACAGTCTCTTCTATCTGGAAGGCTATATATATATATATATATATATATATATATATATTATGTATATATATATTATGTATATATATGAATGAAATGTATATATTATATATATCTGATATGCATATATCATATATATTATATAATCATTAATCCTGAAAAAATATCTTTGATTCAGAAAATATATTCCCTAAACTGGTGACCTAGATGTTTGCCACAGACAAGTTCTCCTTTGGGCTGGTCTCTGTCTAGGAGTATACAAACACTTTTAGAAAGAAGTTGCTCTAGCATGGGAAAGCAGAGACTCAGAGTTTCAGAATTCAGGTGAAAACTATGAGACCACCACGATAGACTCCAGCCTCTGGTAACTCAGCAGCACCACCAGCAGCCCCTCTCCTCTCTCTAGATACCACCAGGCTCCAGCTGTGAGTCTCCAATTAATAGACTTCCAGTACCCAGGATTCATTGTTCATCTAGGAAGAGAGAAACCCCCCATAGCAAAGTGGCTTTGGCTGGCTACATGTCCTGCTCCCTACCTCCTGCATGGTAACCAGAGAGTCTGGCTGTAGGCTTGTGCTAGCAAACCACGCCCATTCTCAGAAAGGTATAGAAACTCCATTCTGCCATATGGACTGTTTCTCTTAATGGTACTAATAACTTTTCTAATAAATTATTTATGTATTCCCCAGTAATCTGTGTCAGTGCCCTCTTGAACCCAGTTCCTCTCACCATCCAAAACCTTTTGAAAACTAAACTTCGGGGCTCCTCCCTGAGGCTTGCCCGTGGTGCTCTCAAGAGTTGGGGCTCCCCAGGACTCAGTCTTGTGGGCCTGAGACTTCATTAAGTGATTTCATTGAAGTGATATGTCTTTGGAATGGATGGTACCATTGACGCCCTTTTCAGAAATGTCTCCAGTCGCATGGGTGTTTTTCCCCAAGGATACAGCTAAAGGAGTTGGAAGGCTTTTCCTCTCAGCTGAGCCCTTATCAAGTCTCCTCACGTCTCAAAGTACCTGTCGTGGCCCTGTTCCCTCTTAATTCATTCTCTGGGCTGCATTCAAGAGTATTTGGAATCTCCACAAGAACAAATAAACCCCTGACTTCTGATACACATGGAATCGTCAAGAGGTCCACTCCTCAACTCCAGACTGTCCCCAAACGCCACAGAGACAGCATCAGAGGTCATCGGCCTTTCCTGTAATCCATTTGCCAAAGACTTTGTACCAGACACTGCACTTCCTACCTCAGCAGTAGCTGGAATTACTCTCCTTCCGGTAACCAGTGGTCATATGGTCAAGGGAGACTCCGTAGGCGGCGATCTGCTCAGTGCCTTCAGCTCCAGGTTCCAGAGCTGACTCTTGTCCTATCCACCTTTTCTTGTCTTCCTTTCATTTTCTTTGCACTGCGTTGTGGCCAAGAGACGAAAGGCTTATCTGGGGATGGTAGCAAAACTGAAAATTCTTTAATCAGCTGTGAGACCTGGAGCCTCAGTATCTCCCTCTGTAAAGCAGATATGTCCTCTCTAAATGCCACTATTTTAATCAACAAATGAGGGAAAAATAGGTTATTTTTTTTATCAACACAGCAGGCACCCTTTTTGCTCAACACAATTTTGAGAGTAGCCCTAATGACCTACAAATAGCTTTCCTAGCTTGAAGGTGGTCTGGGAAGATCAAGAACATTTGAGAGAAGAGCACAAATGACTCTTCCCACTTCCTCTGCAAACCCCCAGGAGCCAGAAGCGCTGGGGATGCTGATTCCTCCCATAATTACTTGGGAAGCAATGTTATAGCCTCAAGCATAATTAACAGCATTTTAATTCATTCTCTCTTTTGAGGCTGTTCGAATTCTTGCATTTGCAAGAAGAATGAGTACAGTATTCTGACCTATTACCTTTTGAAAACGAGGACAAAGATGCTCAACTCTGGCCATCCCCGAGTGGAACCTGGAGCTTAGTGGAAACCCAGGTCTAGGGGAGCATCCTGAGGTCCTGGTGAAGTGCAGCAGGTCCAAGATGAGCCTGTGCTCCCACACGGCATACAAATAGTATTTAGCTATGTTTATCCAGAGAATTGCCCGCTCATTATCTGGCCAGCAGGGAAAGATTCCAACAATAAGCCACCCACTGATAAAGATATACAGTTACCCAGGGGACATGATGAAGGCAGGAGTGTAGGCCTGTCCTCTTCCACTGCAACTTGCTCTTCACTGCAGGCACATCTTAACTCTCATTAACTTCTGTGACATCCATGCTCAGTCTCTCTGGAGCAGTTTTATAATTAACTTATTATTTATATATTTATAAAATTATTAATTTGCATGTGTGTATGCCTGCACACATGTCTGTACAACATGTGTGTACAGTATCCACGGAGGTCAGAAAAGGATGTCAGATCCCCTGTAGCTGGAGTTACAGAAGGTTGTGAGTCACAATATGGGTGCTAGGAATCAAACCCTGCCCCTCTGGAGGAATAGTTTGTACTCCTAATGGCTTATGCACGTCTCTAGCAGCTCTGGAGCAGTTTTGATAGCTGCTCTGGGATAGTTTCTAATGATGCAGAAAAAAAAAATGTTCCCTGAAATGGGGAGAGATGATTCAGGTGGTAAAGCGCTCATTGTGCAACCATAAGGACCCAAGGTCAAATTTCCAGCACTCACACAAAAAGACAGATGTGGTTATAAACTTCAATAATCCCAGTGCTGGGAAGGAAGATACTAGAACTTTGCCAATGGACTAGTCTAGCCAAATCCTTGAGTGTCAGCTTCAGTGAGAGACTCTGTCTCAAGACCAAAGTAGAGAATGGCTGAGGAAGACACTTGATATTGGATTCTTGTTTTCATGCAGGTATAACTCACACATGCATGCATGAGTATACACACAGACAGACAGACAGACAGACAGACACCCCCACACAAGGTTCAAATGATACTATATGTTCACCTGTAAGCTAGAATGTATCAAATTCTTTCACTGAAATGGTTTCAACCTGTCCTGTATCTTTTCTTCACTTATAACAACACATATACATAGATACACACACACACACACAAACACACACACACACACACACACACACACATGCACACACATACATAACTTTACAGAAGCCACTAGTATTGTCTTTTAATCTCATACTTGATGCAAACGAGATATTCAAATAGAAGCAGTAAAATGTGAAGCTGACAGTGGTTGAAATTTAGGGCATCTTGCTTCCCTATACATTATTCCTAGCTCCTAAAATATTCATAACCATTTAAAGGTGATTTATAGATGTATAGAACTCTATCCTGATAATGAGTGCTTTATGCATTTGTATTTCTCAGAATATGAGATGCAGTTGGAAGCTAAAGTACCGTAAAATCCTTATGACATACATGTTAATTCTGTAAATTAACATACATATACATATTTACCTGTTCTATATACAGACCTATATATGTATACCATATGTTGGCCAAAGCCCTACAATGAGAGATACCATGTTACAAAGCAGAAACCTGTCAGGAATCTATGAATATAAATAGTTTTTAGCAACAGCATATTATCAAGGCATTCTTAACTACATTTGGCATTTTTGGAGCAAGAAAAATGCTGGGCTTTCATTAAGCTGCAGCACAAAGGAAATGCAGAATTTGGGCCCTATATGGAAAATGTCCTTGAAATGAATAGATTGCATAGAAGTGCTGAAAGGTATGTTTATGCAAAATTGACCCCTTTCCAAATTATTTTTAATACCTATTTTTAAGTGCCCACAAATTAACAGAAAGAAATGCAGTAAATAATTAAGAGTATGTTTAAATGTCAAATATAACATTATTCATGATGAAAGTGAAGTTCATAAAAGATTCATTTGTTTTCTTCTTCATGTAAAATAACAAGATCAAATAGAGTGAGACCAATGTCTTTGTGATTTGTCTCAATTGTGCATGCTCCTAACTGATTATAAGAGTTACCCATAATGTTTGCTGTGAGGAAAAATACATTTTTTTCTCCCAATGTAAAAGTTGCTAAGGATATATGAAAATTTGAAGTTATAAATGATTTTTACTATGAAATACCTAGGCTCTATTTTCTGCTGTCTTTCCAGGTGCCTTGAGATCAAACACCCCAGGTACTTCATGTAAGCCAACTGGTCTTTGCTGGTCTCAGCAGAGAAGAGGGCAGTTCTGGGAACTTGGCCATTGGAAATTCCAAAGGTCGCCTCTCCCCTTTTTAGGCCACAATGCCAGTTGCTAACAGGGCTATTTGGCCAGCCAGAGGACACAGCTTATTCTCTGCTTTGCTATGGGATCAAGGATCAACTTTGAGATGCACATTGTCCTGAAAAGGGAGTGTTTTGCAAGCTTTCTCCAACTTGGCAGACAAAAAGTAGAATCCGTATTGCTTGAGTGATTTGTTTGTTTGTTTTGTTTTTTTGATTTGGGTCCCAGGGAAGGTACTGGAACCACAGAGTGAGGGAGTGCTCACCATTAAGATGCATGCACTTGAAAGAATGTGAAATCTGGCTGCTTGTAAAGAAGGTTAGGCAAAGAAATTATAAAGATATGGGCAAAGAAAGACTAGCTATGGCTCATGTGTGTGTGTGTGTGTGTGTGTGTGTGTGTGTGTGTGTGTGTGTGCGTGCGTGTGGTGTGTGTATGTATAAGTGTGTGGTTATTTGTGTGTGTATGGTTTGTGTGTATGTTAATGTGTGTTTGTGTATGTATGCAGTATGTATGTCTGTGTGAGATGTGTATATACATGTGTATATGGTGTGTATATGAATGAGTAGGTATGTGTGTTTATATGAGTGTATATGTGTATGTGCAAGTAAAGTATGTTTATGTGTATGTGAATGTGTGCACAGTGTCTGTGTGTATGTAGTTTGTGTGTGTGAGGGTGCCTGTTTTGTATGTGTGTATTCACATGTATATATGTGTGTGTATGTGTGTGTGTGTGTGTGTGTGTGTGTGTGTGTCTAGCTATGCTGGCCTTGTACCTGCTGTGTAACCAAGCTTGAATTTCCAATCCTCCTGCTTACATCTCCCAAATGCTGGGATTACAGGAGTCGGCCTCCACACCTACATTTATGTGGTATTTGGAACTGAACTAGGGTTTCGCACAGGCTAGTAAAGCACTGAGTAGCTGAGCTACACTCCCAAGCCTTCTGGTAGTGCTTTTAACCCAGTCTTCTTTACCTTCCATATGAAAAGACTTTCCCTGTCACAGGAAGTGTCCTGAGCTCTGTGTTGCATCCCTGAGGATGAGGCTGAAAAGTCACTTTTAGGTAGGCTCCCCTCAACTTCAATGTTGGCAGTATATTGGATTTAGTTGGGAGCAAACTGGCCATCCATCTCAAGGGCACTCTATGGTGAGCTGCTGGAAATAAACTTCTTCAGCCATGGTGAATCCACAAAACCTAGCGGACATTTGTAAACTATTTTCCCAAACCCTTTGGAACATAAAGTATAACACCTTTCTACTATAAGTATTGAAGCAGAGAGTATGATATATAGAGGGAGTTGCGCTGAATGGTTCTAGCAAGATAACCACTTTGATAAACTCATAGGCAAATGGCAGAGGAAAGGACTGGGGACTGGGGTCTGCTACCTGGGTAAGAGGCACACACTCCCTGCTTGCCGACTCTAACCTTCTTGCCCATTGCCACTAATATGTGTACATATGTATGAATGCTTGCATGTATGTGGGTACACGTGTATAGGGGTATATGTGCAAATGTGCACCTATGTATGAGGAGGCCCCAGGTTGAAGTTCAGAATTATCCTCTAACATTCTTCCACCTTACTCACAGAGATGGGCTCTCTTAATCAAACCCAGAGCTCATAATATTGCTAATCTCACTAGCCAGCTTGTCTTGGGGATTCTCTGTCTCTACCTTCTAATACTGAAACTTCAGGTGGGCTCTTATGTCCACTAGCATTTGAGTGAGTTCAAGGGATCTGAACCCCAGCCTTCATGATTGTGTGGAAAGCATGTACACTGAGCTATCCCTCCTGTCTGCCTTGTATCCGTCTTCCTTTATAAAATAACACAATTTTATCATTATAAGTACTTATTTATCATGAATATAATATGCCAGGCAACATATATGAGCTATCAGTAATGCTTACACACTTCACTCAAGGGAGGCAAAACTCTCCTCTTTATACTGAGAGGAAAATGTATAAAAGGAAGTAAAGTATCTTCCCCAGGACCACAAAAATATATCCCAGCCATAACAGTGGCATATATGAGGCATTCTAGTAGCAGCAACCAAGTTCCCTCCTCACATCCATCTTCAGACCACAAATTTATATCTGTCTGATGCCAGAGTTATATGATGGCCACTCCAAGAAATAATTACTCAAAATGTAAGGTTGTGCTCAAGAGGTTTAGTCTCCACAAAGAGACTAAATATGAAAATATAAAATTATATTAACAATTGTTTTCATTGTTTTTATGTTGAAATTGTAACAGTTGAACTACATTGTTAGAATGACTACTGCCTTTGCCTTTCTTTGGCCTTTTTCATGTGACTCATTTCGGTTGAGCATCAAGTCTTCTGGCATCCTCAGGGAAGGATGTGGTGAGAAGCTGGCAATCAGCTCTGAGAAACTTACTCTTTCTGTTCCATACTCTCATGCCCTCCACAGATATACCACCAGTTCATTGTCTCCCATTGAAAACACAGAGAGCATCACAAACAGCCTGGAATCCCAAGGCTAACAGGAAGCTTACAATTGCATGGCTAAAGCCACCCAACTAGCATGTCGTGACCCTTGTCATCACCTGGTCATTCTAGTAGCATATGCCCCAGAAGTGTGAAGTGGGCATATGGTTAATGGCCATTCCTGGGAGCAAACTCTAAGTCCTATACCTTTTAACTCAGGACAGGCCAAGCAGGATGGGGAGTGTCTCGGCTCCAATCTCCTGCCCTCCAGACAATAACCACCCCTAACTGGGAGTCTGTCAAAGCAGGAACTCATTTAATTGTATCAATCTTTTGTTTATAAAGGGTCCAGAAAGGAGGGTTTTTTTTTTGTTTGTTTGTCTTTGTTTTTTTCTTTTTGCTGAGGTAAGATGACTTAGGCGAAGGGGAAGGGTGAAGAAGGATGTGGAGTGACTGACAGAGCTAACAAAGTTATTCTGTGTCAGCAGTAGGTAGGCAAATGCAGGCTTAAGCTGGTGCTTAGTGCTGAGTCACTCCGGTACCAAAATGACTGAGACAGTTTTCAAAACTCGAGCCAGGCTCAGGTTTGTCCTCAAGGCCCAAACCAGGGCCAACATGGGGCCCAACCTTATATAGCAAGTACCTTCCCGACTGAGCTGTCTCCCAGCCCCCTGCTGTTATAAAGAACAAATGCAACAGTATAGAGTATCTTCTACTGGACTTACCCTTCAACCAATGCTACTTACACGTTTTCCTCTGATAAGACCAAAAAGGCAAATAGGAAAGGAGACAGCACACACACCAAGAGCACAGGCTCTGCTTCTCAGGACTCCATTAGCCTCTCGCAATGATCTATAATTGAAATTTTGTCACAGGATCTCTTTGAAGAGTCATCTGTGTGATTCAGAAGAGGGCTCTGATGTGTTCTTTTCGACCCGTGTCCTGGTTCCTTGTTGTATTTCCTTATTGAATCTCTCTCTCTCTCTCTCTCTCCCTCTCTCTCTTCCCTCTCTCTCTCTCTCCCTCTCTCTCTCTCCCTATTGAAGTCAATGCAGAGAATCAATCAATGCACCTTAGAAGATTATGGAAAGGAAGAAGAGGAATTACACAGCTGACTCCACATAACTAAGCACAAGAAAGGAGAAGGGAGGAGGTTACTCACCATTGCCCTGTGCAGTCCTAACGTGTCAGACTTGCTGAGACAAAGCTGGCTCCAATGTGTAGGTGTCTGGGGAGTTTGTCCCCATCACCCAAGGCTGTCCGTCCCCAAGTCACTTTGAATGGCTTAGATCTGCCTCACACAACTTGGTGTTCTTTAACATCCTCATAGGTCCACTAGCGTCCTCCAAGGGATAGAGAAGACTTTGATTACAAGGAAAGATACTGAGGGCCTGGGGCTGGGCTCAGTTGCTAGGCAGCTTGCCTAGGATACACAAAGCCCCAGGATCCACCAGATCGTAACACTGTATAAAGCAAATATGGTGGCATACACCTTTATGTGGTTCTGTTTTTCACTTCTTCCCTTAGGGTGTCCAGGTGCTGCCGTATACCAGGCAGGAAAGGTGGAGCAGAGCCGAGTTCTGCTGTCTGCTTCTTTCCTTGGGATATCAGGACCTGGATGCACACCAGGCAAGAGTGGATGATGCATAGTCCGGAAGGGGTGGGTCAGTAGGATCCTGGTCTGGCA
>JADRCD010235179.1:7867-22117 GCA_019843815.1 Montemys delectorum
TGTGTGTGTGTGTATGTATGTGTGTGTGTATGTATGTGTGTATGTGTGTATGTGTGTGTGTGTGTGTGTGTGTATATATATATATATATATATATATATATATCCTAGTTACATCATTAGAAAACATATGCAAAGAAATGGACCAAGTGCATACCATAGTGTTCAGAGTGGCAAAGATAGGAAATACAATTCTTATGGAATCAGCTTGATATGAAGCCACACTATAAGGCTGGTATAACTCATGGGGGATGCCTGCCTGGTGGGAATGAAGTCCTGAGGTTATCCCCAGCACAGGAGGAAAAAGGAGAAAGAGACAGCAGCAGTGGCTCATGTAAAAAGTACA
Organism: Montemys delectorum; assembly: GCA_019843815.1. Lineage (NCBI taxonomy): Eukaryota > Metazoa > Chordata > Mammalia > Rodentia > Muridae > Montemys > Montemys delectorum. The sequence goes on from JADRCD010235179.1 coordinate 8,211, forward strand.
AATTTAATTTACATTGATATGCCCGTTTCACATCATAAGTCATAGATCCAAATGTTTGGCAACACACATTGACAAAGATGTGAGCAGAGAGCAACCCTCCTAACTTCCATTTTTAGGAAGAACACATCCTAAAATTCAGTGTGAGCCACTATGAATCCACAGGGTTATCCCCTGAGCAATGCAAGAATTGGCAAAAGACTGGAAATGTGTGTGCCACAGAAGGAAATCCATTGGTCAAAGAGGGTAGGATAGGCTGAGAATGACTTATCTGAAATGTTTTGAGAACAAAAATTGGGAATTTTTCAAGTTTTTGCTCGTATACGATGAAAGGTCTTAAGAATGGGACTCAATTCTAAATACAAAATGTATTTGCCTAGTACACATTTTATGCTCACAGCCTGAAAGTACATTTATACATTGTATTTTCATTTTTTAAAAAAAATGCATGTATTTAGGATATATTACAAAGACTCAACCAGAGACATGCTTTCAAAAGCCTGTCAATGAAATAAAAACAAAAGCCCACATACAAGGCCGCAGCATGGGATACAGAATCCAGTACAGACATAAAGGAGAGCATAGGCCATCTAACGAGTGAGCGGGCAAGCAAACGAGGTGGGAGGAAGTACAGCTCTTAGCTGGAGACTTGCTTTCAGTGGGATTTTTTTGGAGGGTAGGACACTTCTCAATGACGGTGAAATGTCAGCCATTTGTCTTCCTGTACATCCAGGTGGACATCACCTGGATGCCCAGGCTGGGATGCCAGCAGGGAGTAGAGCCTTTACCGAGGGCACACCATAGGTGTGGCCACCGAGGCACCACAGGAATAGCTCAACCTCTCATCTTTGTAAATGAGGCCGGTTGCCTGTTTTATTAAGCTTGTCTGATTCATGGTATCAAATACAGGCACGGGAATCTAAGTTCACCCTTTGCTCTCTCTGAGCATGTAGACCTGGCAACTTTCAATAGCCTAGTTGGGGGATGGGGAGCAGAAGAGGAAGGAAAGGAGAAAGTCGGGAGGAGACCCAGCAGCAAATTCTAGAAGATGATCTTTCTGGAGAAAATTGTAACAGAACATAAAATTAAGTTTTGATAAAGAAAAAAGTTCTTTTTTTTTTCCTCAATGTACAATAAGTAGCTTTGAGGAAAGAAAGAATGCAAATCTTAGAATGTTGTGTGTGTGTGTGTGTGTGTGTGTGTGTGTGTGTGTGTGTAGGGTGTGTAGGGTGCGGTGTGCCCCAATCAACCAATAAGAAAAAAATTAATTAGTTTTTTGAGACCATCTGTCACTGAACCTGAGCTCACCGATTCGGCAAACCTGGCTAAGCAGGGAGCTCTGGGGATCTTCCTGTCTCTGCCTCCCAGCACTGGAACTACAGGCTCCTGCCACCTCATCCGACTTCTGATATGGACACTTGAGATCTGAGCCAGCATTCAAATCAAACAAATGTGTGAACAGAAAGAACAGGGAGGCAGGTGCATGGCTAACATTTTTTTTTTGAGGAACAAAGGGGGTCAGTACTGCAGGAACAGAGTGGGCCAGAGCAAGCAAGGCAGCAGATGGAGTCGGACCGGAGCCAAATGTTCAGCAGCGGCGCTGAAGAGCAGACTGTCACACGTTCTGTAACTTCAGTTAGCCAGTGTGGGAGGAGTTATATCAGGCAAGGAGGCAAAAGCTGCAAGTCAGAGGCTCTCCCTGGGAAGCTGGCTTCTCGTGACCACTTCTAGGCCACCTGTACCTTCTACTATGACTAAGACCGGAAGATGCCAGAAGATCAAGAACTTTTGCTAGGCATTGCCACTCTGAGTTCTGACCATCAGGAGAAAGGGACAAAATCGGATGATTGATTTGGCAGCTGTTAATACAACCTGGGTGGGACGATTTAGTAGCCCCATCCACAGTGCCACTTGTACAAGAGTGAGAGGTAGCTAACCTCAGCATCCAAAGAGTCACTTGGTTCTGAATCAGGACCAGGTTTCACATCCACAAACCATCCAACCGCTAATACTCGCCAGGTACAACAGCCTGAGCCTGTAACCCCAGCCTCTAGGGAGACTAGAGCAGGAGGATGTGTTCACAGCTAGGCTGAGTACCATATTGAGAGCATACCTAAAAAACAAAACAAAACAAATACCAGGGCTGGAGAGGTGGCTCAGCAGTTAACACACTGGCTGCTCTTCCAGAGGACCCAGGTCTCATTCCCAGCATTCACATGGTATGGCTCACAATCATCTCTAACTCTATCCCTGGAGATCTGACATCTTCTTCTGACCACTGTGGGCAACAGGCAAGCACAAGGTGCATAGACATACAGACAGACCAAGAAGCTCAGACACACAAAGTAAAAATTTAAATAACTTAAAAAACATCTCTAATTCTAACTTCAACATCTCCTTCCGAGTTCTAAAATAAGACCCGCAAGCCAAATTAGTTCAGCAAGCTCAAGCAAGAGTAGGTCTTATATGCAGTGGTGTTGGTCCAGCTTCTGTCACGGTGACAAATATCTGAGACAAACTGTAAAAGAGTTATGATTGCCTCTAAATCCTGGTTCCGGAGGTTCAGTTCATGGTTCACAGGCTCTCCATCACGACAAGCTGGCACATGGGGATCAGGGTGTCAGGGCAGCAAGGTGTGTGGCTGGGGAGGCTGCTCACCTCATGGTGACCCAGCAGGGTCTGGCTGTGCTAGTGGCTTCTTTCCTCCTTAACTCAACTCTCAACTCATTAGATGCTGCTGCCCACATTCCTGCCAGGCCTTTGTCTGCTAACGGATGTCCCACAGGACAGTCACCTCTAGACATACCCTCATAGACACATCTAGAAATATGCCTTCCTAGTAAAGGCACGGGTCAATCCAATCCATGACTGTTGTAATTAACCAACACAGATGCCCATCATTTATCTTTAGACACGGAGGGTGTTCTTATCATTTAAATTGAACAGCACGTTCATTTATTGAGTAGCTATTATACCACAAGGTCCTGCAGATGATATCAAAAAAATCTCTTTATAAAGATAAGCCCTTTCCTAAAGAGATCAGGACCCAAAATCTAGTCAAACTGTTCACATAATAAGACACAAGTGCTGGGTGTGAGGCTGTGTGGGAGTGTCTGCTGCATGTGCAAGGCTGGGGTTGGATCCCAACATTAGAAAAAAGAAATCACTTCTCTTGAGAAGCCCAGGCCCACTCTTGGCTCTGTATTACCTATTCTTTTTTTCTAAGTGCCTCTCTCCGTGTTTAAATCTAAATTAAAAAAATTTTTTAATAAACCCAAAACAAACAATAGAAACAACAAAAGGCTCCAACAAGAAAGTGCAAAAGATCTGAGTATCATATATAATAATATTAATATACAGGTATTAATATATGAGTATTTAATATGTTATATTAACATATGTGTATCTGTTTGTTTTAATAGACAAATAGTGATTTATGAGTATTAATTAGTATGATGAGCATTCTGTAAGCTAGAGATGAGGGGGAGGAACTATTAGCCATCTAGGACTTGAGCCATGTTTTGAAGGATGGAAAGTGGGCCAGTGAGAGGAAAGAGAGGAACTGGGCAGTGGCCCTGCAAAGAGAAAGGGCTAAAGGATTGTGGGGTACAGTTATACTATAGGGAGTACTATATTCAAGGTTTCAGAACATGGGGAGGAGCCGGTGCAATGAACATATAACTCCGACCAAGGGAGAGAATAGGGAGTTTGCAGACAGCCTAGACAACACCGTAATGTCTTTTTTAACATAGGAAGCAGGACACAGGAGATAGACATTACAACTGTGAGATCTGTGAACATGTATGTGAGTTCCTAATTAATCCCGACATTCATTCCTTAACCTGCAAAGGTTATTAGACACCTCCCGCCCATTTTTACAATAATGGCAATCTAGTACCTACGTCAAAGGCCTCTCAAGAATAAGAATACAGTGATAAAAATATTACTATAGAAATTACGAATTAGTCACTACTTATCAAAATAAAATCATCACTAAAGACGAAAATGGTTTGGAATTCAATTATAGAAAGTTATGAACTTCAAGCTACGCGGGATTTGCATTAAATTTTATAGGCAGTAGCAAGCCAAAGTTTTGTGTGGGAAAATAAGAAAGCCAGGTTTAACGGGTTCATGTATTTACTTCTATTGGTGGTACTAGGGATGGAAGCCAGGTCCATGTGCACGGCAAGTAAAGAAGAGGAATCTACTCCAGGACCACCACTCAAGTTTTAGGAAAATCAATCTGTGGGAAGCCATAAAACGGACTAATTACAGAGGAAGCACGGAGGCTGGGACCTGTGTGGCACAAGTCCAGCTGCGGGATGAGAACCTAAACAAGAAGGGGTGTTGAGAGGGGGTGCTGATGTGCAGAGAGGCAGGGACTCGTTCACGGACCTAACCAGGGCAGTCAGTGGGAAGGACAGCAAACCACCAAGTGGACACACTGACAGACCCAAGTCAGAACTTGGTTTATGAGCCTTTAGCATAAAAAGTGAGCTGAGCACTGGGACTTGCCGGCTCTATGGAATTCAGATCAAGAGGAAAAGATGTTCTCCTCTGAGGGATCCCCAGACCTGAGAAGAGTTAAGAAAGAAAAAGAGGTTGTTAGCATCCCTTTGACTTCTAGTACAAACAGGAGAGCATCGGCTCCGCCAATCCAGATGTACCTGCCCTAGCCCTATGATCCCGCCCTGTTTATTCTAAGCCGTAAGGTCGATCCATTCAACTTGTTCTCCGGAGAGCCCTAAGCATCTGCAGGGAAATTCTGTGGTGCTTTTAGAATACATTTTAAACTCTGAACATTTATTTCCTTGAAGAATTCCATGCACATGCAAAGTCTATAACCTTCACTGTCTGTCATGGGGTGAGCACACCTGTGGAGCCAGGACCTACCGGAACACTACCAGCATCCCAGACTCCTAAACAGTCATAGAAACACGTCTCCAAACCTTCACAGGGTAGCCAACCTCCTAAGTTCTGACACACGGATTAGTTTGTCAACTTCCGAAACTGATGCCAACGAGACTGTAGAATATTGTTGCGTGGTTCCCTTCACCTGACAGTATATTCCTAAGATGACAAATTTTCTTACACAAGGCTCCAGTTTTCTCATTCCGACCACGATCCAATATTCTCGGGCGTTTATTCCCCAACTTATTTACGCATGCTACTATTGATCGCCACGTGGAAAATTCCTGTGTGGCCTTTCATTTGGCATGAACATTTTTGTGCATCTGCTTTGGTGACTGCGTGCACCCAATTCTGTTGGGCACAAATCCACAGTGGAACTGTAATCCGCAGAGAGCTGCTGCATCATAGGGCACGTGCGCTCAGCTTAAGTCAGCCGCTAAAAAGCTTTTGAGGAAGAGATGTTTCAAGGCCTTTGTAGTAACATGAATTAGAGTAATGACTGAGGAGAGGGTGCTAACCGCCTTTGGCAGTGTAGTGGGTAGGGCGGAGGGCTGTGGAAGATAGAGGAGAAGCATATAGCCATGGGAGAGCTTACCTCAGGTTTATTTAATTTCGGGTATTTTCAGCAGCTTCCTAGCATGTCCATGCATGCAGGTATGCATGCATGTGCACACATACACAAACATACATACCCTTAATGACAGGACATAAGAAAGGGGGAAAAGTAGGGAATCAGAATAAAGTATGGGCTTTAGTACTGAAAGATCAAGGCTGGTTCGCTCATTAATTACAGTAAATGTGCATGGCAGTGTAAAAACGATAAGAAAAGGAAAATGGAAGGAAAGAGAGCATATAGGAATTGAGAAATATATAGGAATTTAGATTTGTCTAAAAACCTAAGACTATGATGGGAAAAAAAAATGAATGTTAAATATCCACTTGAACTATAATCTACACATTGTAATGTACCTGCAGAACTTCTTTCAGGATACACTTTAAAAAGCTCTAGATAGATGCACCCATGTGAGTACACATATATGCATACACACTTTCTATCTATGAACTTAGATACACAGACAAACAAAGGATGTAGTCTACCTACGCAAACCTTGCGTTGTGTGCCTTATGAATAAACCTTTCTTTTCCATTCTATTCTAACCTTTCTAACTTTAAACTATAGGCATTTGATAATTCATCAAGAAGCAATCTTCTGCCGGGCGGTGGTAGCACACGCCTTTAATCCCAGTACTTGGGAGGCAGAGGCAGGCGGATTTCTGAGTTCGAGGCCAGCCTGGTCTACAGAGTGAGTTCCAGGACAGCCAGGGCTACACAGAGAAACCCTGTCTCGAAAAACCAAAAAAAAAGAAGCAATCTTCTAATAATCTTTAAGCGATCATAAATCAAACCTCCAAGTGAAGTTAACATTCCAAAAGCCATGTCTTAGTAGTCATCAAATCCTTGTTTACACGATGGGAGGTGAAGAGGGAAGTAGACAGGCTTTCAGTTGCTAGAGAAACCAGCCACTAACATGATAGAAGACACAGGGAAAGGAACCTGGGCCAAAGGGCAGAGACCCAGCCTTGTGCAGCCCTACTCTACTCGGGACCACTTGGCAATCCTTGACCATCTCCAGCCCTCGGTACTCGTGATTTCAAGTCTATAATCAACTACGGAGTCTCTCTATGAGCCAAGAGATCCTCCACTCTCACTTCTTGTCTGTGTAATTATCCTACTTAAAGCTTTTCTCTCCATTCTGCAAAACATTGAGAGAATCTAAAACAGGACTTATCTCCACTGAATGAACCTAAACACACACAGACACATATACTCGCACGCACACATACACACACACACACATATACACACCCAACATGCTCATAAATACACACGTGCACACGCAGACACACATACACACACACATGCACACACCCACAGAGACATACCTGCACACAGCCATGCACAAATGCACATGCACACACAAATACACATACACACAGGCATGAGCACACACACAGACACATAGATAGATGTATACACACCCAACATACACACACACACACACACACACACGCACACACACACACACACACAGAAGAGGGAGGATGAAAAATGAAAGGAAAGTTAGATATCAAGTTTTCATTTCTTTAACCTTGTATTAGAAACCACACTACTACATAGACTCAGTTTGAAGAGTGCTTGGCAGGTACACAAAGCCTCGGGTTCTATCCCTGGCACTACATAATCCAGGTGTGATGTCTCACACCTGCGATTCTAGCATGTGAGACAGGAGTATCACCCGCAGCGAGGCAGTGTTCAAGGCCAGCCTAAACCACACAAGACTCTTTCTCAAAGTACCAACCTCAGAAGACACAGTACCCACACCACTACATGGACCGCGGACGTTTTCTTTAACACATCTAGGCTTTCTTGGTTTGCTCCCTGGGAGCTTTGAAATCAGTTGGGGTTCTAGCAAGTTTCTGTGTTTAAAGTCTGGTTCTCCTACAATTAGTTCACAAGCTTCTTATTAAAAAAAGCCAAATAGTAAGTATTTTAACCTTTATGGGATCACATAGTCTCTGCGGTAACAACTCAACTCTGTTGTTTGACAAGGACAGATAGATATACGTCAAAATGAATGGATCTGTGTTTAGAAAAAACTTTATTTACAAAAAAAAAAAGCAGCTGCAGGCTATAGTCTACCAGCCTCCTTCCTAGAGTCACAGTGGGGCAGGAAAAACAATTGGAAAGACAGATTTTCGTAAAACTACATCACAGGTTCACACTAAGACAACTGTTTTGTTTGCAGGGGGGAAAACCGCTCATGGATCAGGAGCTTCACATACCTGTGAATGTTCAAGTTTCCCCTGCATGAACAGGTCACATCTCCAATACCTAAAGACAGAGCAGGAAAACACTCTCCCTTACATGGTGGTCAAGACAGAACAGGGGATGTGTTCATTTACTTAGGCAAAATTTACAAGATGACCTGCAAAAGTAAAATAGCAGGTTTCAGCAAACTTTAGCAGTAAACACAGAAACTCAAATCTGATCATCCCTTCTGCATAGGAAGTGAGTCATTAAGACAAAGGCCAAGGTCTTTGATTGGCTTTCTTGAAAGAGCTATTGTGTTTTTATTCTTCCTAGTTGCTTTAAGCCTGCTGGCTCTTGGTCACCCACAAACTACTAAATCTGCAGGTAGCCAGAGTAATTACTATTCGGCCTGAGAGTTCTGACATATTTGGGGCTGCCACTGAGTGAATGAGTGGGCTGAGTTAATTCTACCTTCCTTTGGGTCTATACCCTAGCAAAAATGCCCGCTCTGTAACAGTCACCTCACTAAGCTCAGCCCCCATGGTAGCTAGCAGGTGCTCAGCAGCAGGCTGGAGCAGAGCTGGCCCACCAAGATCAAGCAAGTGCCTTTTTAAAAACCGATCTTAAGAAGTTTTCTCCTCGTGGCTTTGCCAAGTAAGCAAAGACCACGTCAAATAGTAAAAAAGGCACTTACTTGACTCCCACAGGCCAGCTCCACACTCTAGCAGCTAAGATGTCACTGGCACAGAAGGTGGAAAGTGAGGTGGGGATCCTGCCAGCCACCGAGGAATGGTCATGAAAGAAAGACCTAAGAAACAGAGGAGAGTAAGGTCAACATCAAAGGTGAAGGCCCTGAGCCTGTCGGCATGGCTGCCTCAACCTGCAATGCTGGGAGCCTCCAAAGACCTCCTGAGAGCACTCTTGGAAGAGCTCCAGACAGACTGGGAGAAACCTTTCAGAGAAATAAAGTATTAATTCATCAATCGCCACCCAGAAAACTCACAGAGGTGGAAGCAACGTGGATCTGAAGCACCAACCCGCAAGCGAATGTTTGCAGAAACACCTTCGAAGGCCGGTGATTTTTTTTTTCCACTTTATCTCCCTGCTTCAGAATATAAAGATAAAACAGAGAGCTCTAATAAACAATGAACACATAACTGTTTCTAATGAAAGTGGATTCTAACAACAGAGCAGTGGGGTTATCTTCAGCACTCCGAAATCTTGGTACACTTAAAAACACAACAGGAGCGAGGGCTTGGCAGTTAAGAGCAAGCCAGGTTGCTCTTTCGGAAGACCTAGGTTCAATTCTCAGTGTTCACACGGAGGCTTAAAGCCATCTGTAACTCAAGTCCCCTGGGATCCAACACACAGCTCTGGCCTCTACAGAACACCAGGTACGCATATGATACACAGACACACAAGCAGACAAAACACCCATGTACATCAAACAAACAAACAAACACAGAGTTCTGAAAAATAGATGCAGTCCATTGGCCTAACCACAAAACTCTCTGGAGCAGGGGTTGCCCTTGACTGTGACTGGGGATTACTAAAACCCGCGAACAGTAATAAAAGGAATCTGTACATATCAGGATCGTCCCTTCCCCCCCCCCACATTACTATACCTGGGTTTGTTAAAATGTGTGGTTTTCTGAAAAGTGGAAACAATGAAAAACAAAACTCTCATCTGTCTATCATTCTCCTTCCAACTAATCAGCCCTGAAAATAAAAGACAGGTAGATGGGCAGGCAGACAGGCAGACAGGCAGACAGACAGACAGACCTCTTCCTTTACCAATAATCCATTTGGCACTTATTCTTTTTTTTTTTTTTTTTTTTTTATTTTTTTAGTTTTTCAAGACAGGGTTTCTCTGTGTAGCCCTGGCTGTCCTGGAACTCACTCTGTAGACCAGGCTGGCCTAGAACTCAGAAATCCGCCTGCCTCTGCCTCCCAAGTGCTGGGATTAAAGGTGTGCGCCACCACTGCCTGGCCGGCACTCATTCTTAGATCATGGAAGAAACACACAGACAGCTGAGCTCAGTCATTCCTGAGCCTCTGGAACTGCTAAGCTCCTCAAAAGGAAAATATATTTTTTTTTTCATTCTAAATTAGTACTTGTCAATCAAATATTCTTGTGTGGTCCTTCTTTGTTTTTTCAATGTATTTATTTATTTTGTGAGGATTTCACAAGTACTGAATCTATACCATTTCCACCTCTCCCGACCCTTAATTCTAAGATGAATTAAGATTGCTCATTCTTTTTAGTGGACAATCTGGTGGCTCAAACTGCCCAGGTCCCAATCAGTTTAATTACAATCGGCTACTCATCGTTAATAGCACTTCTGGCCAGACTGCAGCTTGAATGCCTAAGTAGCAATTTCTCCTTGATTCTGGCTGCTCTCGCCTGGCCTTCCGACCACCGCTGGAAAGCATCCCGCTTTCCCAAGTTCCCCCTTGCTGCTTCAGCATTTCTGGTTAACGTGCTGCACAGTGAATCATTTGGAGGGGCAACCTGAAGGAAGCTCTGCACTGTGGGTCCTGTAAAAGAAACGCCCAAACCATTAGCCTGGATCTTGAAAATGTAAAGACGAAAGCATGAGACTGAAATGATAAAAAACGTACCCCAGGCTGCTCCTTAAAACAAAGGCTATAACCCAGATTCAAATCCCAGCTCCCAGATGGCACTGGACCTCTGTGGGCACCGGGCACACATGCGGTGTACATACAGATAATACACAGAACTACAAATATAAATACATTTAAAACAAACAAGGACTATAGAGCAAGAATCCACATGGAATAGTACCTAAGAAGGAGCATCAAAACAAATACTTACTTGACGCCCACTATCTCAAAGAGAAGTCCTTCTTGCCCTTTTTAGAACTCAAGTTTCCTTAGCTTGGTCTGGAAAGCTACGCCACAATTTAACAACCTGCTTCTTTTTTATTTTTATTTTTATTTTTTTTTTACCATACAAGGCACTATATTCCTTTACAAAATAAAGCAGCATCTACGCACTGCAGAGCACCCCAAACACGGAGAGACAAGTTGACGCCAACAGGTTTTGTGCCACAGCTTGTCTGTCCTGGGAGAATCCTCGTATTTCTCCCGCAGCAGCCCCGTCCCCCCTTCCCCTCCTCCCCCTACCTTCCCCCCCCCCCCACCCCGTGAGCTTGCTGTTAGAGCAGATGCTTCCCTCCCCCCCACCCCCGAACCTTGCACAAGCCATGTTCCTCTGTGTGATGAGACATCACTCTTCCCCGGCCTTCTCTGGGGAAAGTACAAAGGGCTTTCCCAGGAAGATGACAAACGAGGACATTGCACACCAAAAAAAAGGAGATTAGCTTTTCTGAAAGGCAAAAGAGCAATCCTAGTCTAACTTGAAAAATGGCATAATAGATTCCTGCCCCTCACAACTGCCTGTGAAAAAAGTACTCAGAGAACTGGGAAATGATCATTTATACAGATCAGACACAGAAACGCCACAGAGCACTTAAAAAGGAATGGAGTTGGGGCTGGATTGATGGCGCTGGCTAATCTTCCAGAGGACCTGGATTTGATTCCCAGCACCACACAGTGGCTCAAAACATCTGTTCCAGGAGACCTGATGCTTTCTTCTGCCCTCCGAAAGTACCAAGCATGCACACGATACACAGACATGCATGCAGACAAAATGCTCATATGCATAAAATAAATAATAAAATAAAAATGAACTAGATAATGTATTAACTAAGCATAATTTTATTTTGTATTACTTTCATTTGGGGGTGCAGGTAGAGGTCAGAGAGCAACCTGCAGGAACCACTTTCCTCTGTCCTCCGAGAGGGTTCTGTGGATTGAAGTCAGGTGACCAGGATTTGGTGGCAAGCACCCTTACCCCACTGAGTCATCGCACTGACCCCCAACTAAAGATCTCTCAAGTGTTATGCAAAGAGAATCAACTGGAGAAAGACACAGAATGTAAACCCTCCTTTTAAACAATGGTTTTATTTAACCATTTCTAAATAGTTTTAAAGCATATTTGTAAGACTACATAGGGTTCGAAGATGCACACGTGCAGGGCACGGAATAGCCACACACTGGATGGGAGACACCAGATCCCAGACAGTGTTACTCTGGGAAAGAGGACAGGACACAGGCCAGAGGAGGAGTTCCTAGAGGAATCCACTGAGCGTGATGTAATCTCCCTATGACCCGTCAGAAAACTCCCTCCCGTGACAGAAGGTCTTTCCTGGTGAGTCCCTTGGTGAGTTAGCTGGCCAGTACTTCCTGCTTTCTCCTAGGACTTTTCTGGTGCTGGCTGTGATGTGACCTTTGCCCATAGCTCAGGGCCTCAGCCCATGGTTGCTGAACAGAATACTCATTTTTGTAAAAAGGAAAACATAAAAGACTAGTATAGCTCCTTTTCAATCTCTTTCTTTGCTGCTACGGCTTTAGGAGTCATTAGAAAGAAAGCCATTACATATTTCAAGCTCACCCAACTTGGTGGTATTTGGCCATGCTAAGAACTATAATTCATTCTGAATCACAGACAAAGGCAAAACGAGCTATTAAAATTAAAGAAAGCACTGACTAGAGTGCAGCTCTCCATTAAATAAATCAATATTCCAAAATTCTGTAATGTGTTACGCTAACATTCTGCCTTACCACCCTATCCGTACTTAGAAACCATTTCGTTTTAAGACATAAGTCAGAGCTACAGATATGAAAAATTATTTAAGATTTTACTTTCTTGGGGATTTAAAGATAAAATAAAAACTTCGGGTAGGTGAATATATACACTTGAATTTTAAAAAAAAATTTCAACAATAGCTTCTGGCCAGAAAACTCCTTTTTATATAGAAGCTTCTGTCACCAGGACTTACAGATCAGTGAGAGGGAAGAGGGGAAGGAGGCAGAGGAAAAAAAGGAGGAATAGGAGGAAGAGCTGGAGAAGGAGGAGCCAGAGGAGGAGAAGGAGGAGGGAGAAGGAGAAGAAGAAGGAGGAGGAAGAGGAGGAGGAGAAGGAAGAGGAGGAGGAAGAGAAGAAGAGAACTCTTCAATAAGTTTAATACCCTCATTAGGTTTTTACTGTTCCACTATATTCAAATTATCTTTAAATACACCTCTTTAAAGTATCCTAATATCTGAGTTCTGTTTTAAAATGAAAAATGGGTCTTTACCACAGTTGGCCACCTGCCACAGCCTGATTCATGGCAGCTAGCAGGGACCTGGGGGTGCAAAGATGAAGCTATGGGGGGGGGGAGCAGATTGGAGAATCTGAAAGTTAATTCCCAAACAAATACCTGCAAAATCTGCCACCTTTGGAATGCACATCGAGAAGGAATGTGGGGCTGGCAGAATCTCTTCTGCAGAATCCAGTGCTGCCCAGCTCCCACCACTACAGGCCAGGCAGCAGTTTCTTTTCTGTGTGGTGCCAGGGATAGAACTTAAGGTCTCACATGTGCTAAGCCCTACTTGCTCTCCACCTAGCAGTGGTGGAGACCCCTTCTAGCCTGCTAGGACTGGTACACCGCCTTTACACCGTCCTGACTGTTTGAGCACAATGCAGACTCCTTCAAGATTATTCCCTGTTGCATGAATCGAAGTCATTCCATCACTGTAATGTCCTGGCAGTTAATGAGATGATCTACAGCTACATCTACCCCGGAGCTAAAGGATTTAGACAATGGTCTCTGGGATTGTTTAACTCACTGACTCACATTCATCCAAAAGTGATTGAATATCTAGGCTCTTGACACTGTGCTCTGGCTCGGTCCACGGACCTGGAAGACTTTAGCGGCTTCTGGTTCCACGGACCTGGAAGACTTTAGGGGCTTCTGGTTCCACGGACCTGGAAGACTTCAGGGGCTTCTAGTTATCCACCAATGCTATGGCTGCTATTAACACATGAATATCATGGACAGCTAACCACTCATTAAGGTCTTCCAGCTACACTTTCAGCTAACATAACTACAAAGGAAAAGAGAAATATTGTTTCAGGCTAGCCTACCTGGATGCTATTTAGAATAGATTCACTAGTACAATCCAAACACATCACACCAACTTTGCTGCTTATACCTTCTCCCGGCTTTCCAACCCATGGCTCCCCAACACATCTGCCCCTCCTCTGCTGTTCTCTTAACAGCGTGGATTAAAAAAAAGGAGGAGGAGGAGGAGGAGGAGGAGGAGGAGGAGGAGGAGGAGGA
>JADRCD010235181.1:0-12277 GCA_019843815.1 Montemys delectorum
CCACATGTCTTTAAAAACAAGTAAAAAGCAAAGCATGCCTTAAAAGATGCAAAAAAATTAAATGTTTTCCAAAATAATTAAAAAATGAAACATGTTTTTTTAAAACAAGTGAAAAACAAGATACTTTTGGAGGTAACTTTGGAGTGATGTGCAGTGCATATTCCCCCTCCTTTTAATATAAAAAAATCAAGTTCTCAAAATGCGAAGTGCACGTTGAGTAAACATAGTCTCTGAGAACTATAGACTATCTCAGTAATATAGGTAAGATTGAGTTGTTGACAAAATGTCCAAATGTTTGACTAATAATAGCCAGTTTCATTATTTGTTTTAATCTGATTAGGAACATAAAATATAGAAATATAATATAGACAATAACCAATTAATATTTTGTTGTCTTTTATGTTAGGGCAATTGTAACTTGAAAGCTTTAAAAGGTATCAATAGTTACATGTGTATATTCTATTTTTTTTAAATCAAAAATATTCTTTAAAAGTACCAAATTATAATCACAAGACATTACCATTATGATGATACAAAGAGTAAAATTATTATATGGCCAACTTTTTTGTGTAAAGTCTAATATCTGCCAGGGATATAAATTTGCTGTAGCTTTGCCTTAAGGGTCTTGTCCAGGCAGTATAAGATATCTAAAGACAGTTTTATAAAGGAACAGTAATTTCTCTAAACAATTGTAAAATTTGAGAATTAGTAATATCTAAAAAGGAACAACTCCAAGCAATTGTAAACTTCTGAACTATATATAGTTATATTGGTTATCAGTATATAAATTATATACATATATATTTGTATTAGTTATCAGTATATAAATTAAAAGTTTGATTATAGCACTATAAACAATGACTACAGCATGTAGTTCAATTATCTGTGCTGAACACGTGATCCAATCATATATATTTTTCTCCCATAAAAGGTCTGTAAAAGTATTTTTATCATGGGATGCATACATAAATTTATAGGAAATATAAAAGCATGCATACAAGCAAATCTTAACAATCTGTTTATTGGATAATTATTAATTTTGTCTAAAAATCTATACTATATAATAGGCCAAATATCAATTAATAGTTTATAATAACCAAATTAATTACTGTTAGAGGAAATAAATGTTTTCTAAAATATATTTAAGACTTTATTATATCACCACAACTTTATGGTAAGATATTAAACTTTATGAGAAGAGATAAATTTATATTAATGTTCTCTTTTTGTTAAAAGATGTTGGAGACATAAACTAACATTTGATTGTAATTGATCACAATTAACAACAAGTCATAGAAACTTCCTCTAGTTTTTCTAAAGCTGTTTGTCTCACCAGCTAATTTTTATCAAAGGATTAAGTCTAGTGGTGAGCTCAAGATGAAGTCTTAGCCAAAAGTAACTTGAAATAAGCAACTCATCTTGTAGCTGAGTCTTTAATAGTTAACTTACACTGAGAGATTCAAAGTCTTAGCTTCTTGTACTGAAGCTGGGACAAATAAAATCTTCAAAACTACCAGGATGTAGAGGGAAAAACAGTCTCTTAAATATTTAACAACTCTACATCAAATAGGCAAGCCAGATTGTAATATTCCTATAAGTTCCATGACCTCATTGACTCTCTATAAATCTCAAGTTTAAAATTACGTGAACCACACCTGGATAGATCTAGGATAATGTTGGTTTTTGTCTTAAAAATAATTTTCCAGAGTTAAGGGAGGGGCAAAATCAGGAAGACTTCCTTAGGCCTGGTTTGTACAACAATAGGAATCTCTCAGGCCTTACTGAGGCCTCTAAAACATTTTTAAAGATGGCAGCAGACCTGTACTGGCCACAGCTGCTTTTTAACTTTGACTACTCTTGTAACAATATTAATTACAAAATATAGGTGAGTTAAGATTGTTAAGCTTATGATCAGACTGCAAATTGTAGCCAGTGGAATACTTGTAATTTTAACCATATTTTCTTAATTCCTTACGTAATAATAAGCCATAACCACAACTTTTAGAAAGTAAAACCCAATGTTAAACAATTTATATTCTTTAAAATCAATATCAAAAACATTGCATTCACGTTATAAAGTTTTTTAAGTGTCTTCCTGCTTTTGAACTGTAGTTAGCAAGCACGGGTCATTTTTAGTCACCTCGCCAGAGCATGCCAGGTCTCTGGAAAGTAAAATCATGGCGTTGACTGATAAGCTATGTGGCACAGTGCTTTTACCGTTTGTCTGGTAGAAAGCCCATAATTTAAAGTATAGCTATTAAATGATATTCAGCAGCTACTAAACTAAACAGCTGTTCTGAATTCTACCACTTGGTGTATGACCTGCAACTTAAACTCTAGCTGGAGTCTGTTAAGATTTTGACCATCTTGGCTGATTTATGCCACATGTGTACCTTTAACGCCAGTGTTATCTGAGTTACCAGCTTTAAACTAGCTTTCAGTTACTGATATTATAACTTTTTATCATACCCAATAACTTATAAGTTAATAATCATATAGAACATATTTATACCTTTAAGGCTAGTTAGAAACCAAAAGAAGTGGCTACACAAATTTTGTAAAATTTAGCCTAATCTAATAATTTAGAACTTAAGCTTCTGACCATCTTTTTTTAAAAAACAGCTTTTTAGCAGGGTAACTTAGATCAGCCCTTGCTTTATCTTTCAGTTTTGATATCTCCATTTTTCATGCCATTTGTATAACTCAGAAATCTGCCTGTCTCTGCCTCCCAAGCACTGGGATTAAAGGTATGTGCCACCACCACCTGGCCAATTTCCCATCTAACCACTTTTACCTGCTTTTAGAAATCTCTATGGAACTGCCTCCTGAGGGATCTCTGAAATCTGTGGAAAAAACATAAATACACCCTCTTCTTGAGATGATTAAAACATCTGGGCCTTATTTAGGCTCCAGTTAAAAGGTTATTTTATTTCACCTAGGCATAATCATGTCTCGTTGTAGGTGCCATCCTTGGCATCCAAACTTAAAATTTTTAAAAATAAAAAAACCATGATTTAAATAATGTGCACAGGGTACAACTTTCCCTCATCTGCTTGTAGAGAGCCACACTAAGCCGGCAGCCTCCATTACAAGATGGCGCCGGCATCCGGTTTCTTCTTCCCTTAGCACATAGTCTGCACATGTGCCTAGGGCTAGAGCGCGCTAAGTCTTAGCCCATCTGCGCATGTGCTAGGGCCAAAACGCGCCAAGTCACAGCCTATCCCGAGGCGTCTCATGAGGTAATGAGCAAACAGCCAATCAGAGATAAACACGCCGCTCCAGGGTGTATATAAATGGTGCTTTGTCCGAGGTTCGCTCTCTCCTCGCCACATGGTAATAAAGGTTTGCTGTAGAAGGATCCTGTGTGTGTGTCCGTGTATTCCTGCCGGCGGGAAGATATCGCGGGCCACATCTGCTTTTAAACAGAGTGCCATGTGCATGTTCAACAATTACTAGCCTCTGAGAACATAAGAAATTCCAGTCTCTGTCACTAAGCCTGGCCACCTGTACGCAAGGGATAAACCCAAGATGGCACCTCAGCCATTTCAGTGCAGGGCCACCTCTCTGATATTCTCTGCCTGGGCAGCTTCGAAACAAAGTAGGGACCTCTTTTGGCCCTGTAAATTCCTGCCTGGGCAACCACCCACAGGGACTGCTGCCTACTGTCCAGGAACCGGTGTCACTGGCCTGGGTCAACCCCACAGAGTTGTCTCGTGACCCGACTCTGGGCACATCTGCCGCCTGCAATGGGGCACAGAACAAAGGAAGCCTCTGGCAGTACCGCGCTGCTACCGCAGTTGTCCTGCTGCGGGACCTTATGGCTGGCCCAGACAGGGAGATGAGACAGAGCCGCTGTTGCAAGTGCAACAGCCGGGAGGATGTGGCTTCGTGGATACTAACACCATGACTGGCTCGGCTGCCAGGCTGCCAGGTTGGGCAGGCTGCTGGTGTGCATCTGTGAGCTGCCGCAAAACAAACAAAATGGCGGCATAGTCACCTTAGTGTCGAACTTTACACCACCACTGCTTGCACAACCCTGCACACGCACAACTATAGTCCCTGACATCCCGCGGACTGGACTGGCTCTTTAGTAGCGCCCCTACTAACATTGGCCGCATGCCTTTTAAACCAGACGGGGCCTGCTCCATCCCCCCCTCTCGGGCCCCACCCCACTCGGAACTCCCAGACACCCACAGCCCCTCCGCTGAGCACACTGTGAACCGGAACCACCCTGTAAATTAGCTGTAAATTAGCAATAGAGTTCTTGCTTAGCATATATAAAACCCTGGGCTTGGTCTCTCCTTCCTCTCCCTCCCCCTATCCCTTTTCCTCTGCCTCCGTCCCTTCTTCCTTCTCATCTCTCTAGATCCAATTACCAGTGGATTATTTTAAGTAACAATAAAAATGCTTTATGTCTTAAGTAAAAAACTTCAATAGTGAAAGCCTTAGGAAAAGTAGACTAAACAGAGATGCTGAAATGATATTGACGCACCAAAATGAGATGTGAACTGTAGACTTCTTAATGGAACTTACTAGAAGAATCAGGGCTAGAGAAAAGGCAGATCAACATAGAGATAAATAGAGATGTAGGCAGATACAAATGTATGTTCAATTACATGTCTGTGAAACATGTATTGAAAGGAAGTCTACATGCCATAATGTGAACTGATAAATTATGTCAAACGTTATCAAAATTTTTAGAGAAAAGATATTTTTATCTTGTTTGTACATAATGATGAAATAAACTCCAGATGGAATAACTCTTATTTAATACCAAAAAACCTTACTATATTAGAGAATGGGTAATATCTCTGGAAAGCAATACTTCAAAGTAAAAAAATTACAAAGAAGAGTTTAAACTCATTAGCAATTTGTAAGTAAAATTAAAATGATAGTACAGTTGATATAAAATATTACTTCACACTTTCAAAAGTTAATATTTAAGAGGAAGATACTGTGAGGATAAAGGGACCAGACCCAGGGTGTGAGCCGGGTGATGACCAGCAAGAAAAAGTACACATGAATATTCCATAATAAAATCCTTTATTATAAATTCTAATTTTAAAAAACTAATAACAACTAAATAATATAAATCAGAATGTTTGTATCTTAATATATGACCCTGAAATAATCACTATTCTTTGTACAATGTTTTTATATAATCTCAATTTTATGCATATTGAAATCATAGCACACTAACTATAACACAATAACTTATTAGTACTTCAAATGAGAATTGTACAGTTCTACTTTGCCCAGGTAAAATTGATATCTTTATAAAAACGATTCTGCTTATTAAAAATAATCTCTTTATATCTATATCAGGGTTTAAGAATTATGATCAATTTAATTGTGATTTATTTCCAAACTACCTGCTCCATTTCTTACTTGCTTCATTCTTAAGGCTTCCTATAATATATTTGAGGTATTTTTTAGTCATTTATTCTTTGTGTAGACATTCATTTGATGATTATTCAGGAATCATCAACTATGGTCCAATGACTATTTTAGGAATTGTGATTAAAAAGTGAACAAAGTTTATAGAAACTATGTGGGTGTCTTTGTAAATCATGTGCATAAAATTTAGATGAAAAACAAATGTTACTGTATGTATGTTAATAAGAAAATGTTGAAGGTAAGTAAATGAAAAGGATTATATATCAACACATCATCTGTGGTTTTGAAATTTTAGAACAGTCAAACAAACATCACTGAAATGACATCTAAGTGAAAAATGTCACATGATTATGGAGATAGAACATCCTGAAGAAGGAAGGAATATGCACAGTACCAAAATAAAGTGAGCCTGACAGGCTTAGAATGGATAAGGGAGGACAGCAGAAAAGATTCTAGATTATATAATTTTCTACGATTTTCTAGAACTTTCTAGAATTTCCTAGAGCTTTGTAGAATTTTGTAGAATCTAGAAGATAGGTATAGAAATTGGAAAAGGAGGAAATTTGTAGTTCAGTGCAACCCTCGTGAGGAACTGTACATTTATTTATTTTAATTAGATTTTTGTATATTTTCATTTTCAACAACTAGATTATTTTTATGGACTAAAAGTAAATCAGATTTTTTTTTCAAAAAGTTTAAAGCTTGAGAGGATTTTGCATTTGCTTTGTAGAGTTTGTACATTATACAGATAGAGAAATGGATGGCTGAATATACAGACATGTGATAGGAAAAAAGATTATTTCATTTTTGTCAAATGTCTTCAGCATTGCCATTTTGACCTAGCTGTTGTCTACAACATTGGCCTTGTATCACTAGATTAACACTTCTGTTAATCTCCTGCCTCCTTGTCACACCATCAACAAGATGTCAGGCTTGCTAAGCATGGAACCTACTAAGTTCTTGGAAATAGGGGTGTTAACTTGTGCACCCACAACTTGCCACTTCTTTTCTCCTTGTGAATTGATCTTTGCCCAACATGGTTTTGCTCCTTTTAAAAATATATTGTATCCATACCAATTCGTCATGTTGCTGAATTTGTAGTTATGTTAGGTTTGGGTTCAATGTTTGCTTTGTTTTCTGTTTCTTTGGTTTGGTTTCCAGACTAAAGAAGAGTGAGGGTATTGAGAACATGCCATCACATTTTTAGTGGAAATTCTCGTTAGTGCTATGTGAGGGGAACAGTATTTTATGATTACTTAATTGATATCTGCACAGATTAGCCTAAAATCAATTCCTGTGACTTGGTGAATATTTGCAAAATGAGAAAGTTCTTAACATATACTCATGTAGAACACCAAAGACTTGGAAGCCTTCTCCCTCGGGCTTGCTTGCCTGGAATAGACTCTAACACCTTTTCTCTTGCATTTGGTGATACTAATATTAAGGCTTCTCCAACTCCTTGACTTTCAATTTTATAATCATAAAAAGTAAATCATCAATGAATTTCAATTACTTTTTGCCTTTGCATTTCTTTGTGAACAGAAGCATTTTTGTTAAGAAATGTTACTTCTTGGTGACACTGTTGGATTCTGCTTGTCTTCCTACATTTAGCTCAATTATAGGAAAATGAGATGTGGTCCAATGTGAACCAAACACTTTAATGACTTCAGGGATGAACCAGTGCTGTCAAGCTCTTTGTGAGCACATTACCACTAAAGTGCTATTACTTACTCATACTATACAATTGGTCCTTACTCTTGGCAGACCATTACGTATAAGTTCCATATATACTTCAAATAGAGTACAATTTACATGGGGATCCTTAAGAAACTTTTATGTATTTAGATGTGATATTCTGGAAAGCAAGATTTCTTATATGCCTCCATCACTGTGGTAACCACAGTCTTACCAGGCATCCTGTTTTTTATTTTAACAGCAGAACTATACACTCAGGTCAAACTTTAGGTAATCAAAATCATGATGTGGTGTTTCCAAAGTGCTTCACCCTTTACATTTAAAGGTAGTGATTATTCCACTCCCATCAGATCAAAGAAGTCTGGTTCATTGATGACCTCATGGGCCTTTTTGTAAGTATCAGTAAGATCCCACTGATCCACAAATGGATAAAAAGGAAAGCACACCACACAGTGGCATGCTGGATTTGACTTTTGCCTTCCTTTCCAGTCTTATCTATTTCATATTGCCTTTGCCTAACTTCCACTCCATGAGCTAGCATTGAGGTGACATAACCAGGCTCAGTGTCATAGAAAACATGTCCTTCTCTGATTCCTTAGAGGGAGAAAAATAGCTAGTCTGGATGAGCTGGTGAAGACCCCATTCAACAGCTTCCACAAACTCAAAGAAAGCCTCTGTGGAAGTGGTCCCTCGTCCACCAGTAACACAATGGAGAGCATGTGAATAGTTTGTGGGACTGATAGAGGCTGTAGGGTATCAGAACAAAACCGGAGCAATTCTTAATTAGACAATGGACATTTCATGCTTTATGAAATTTCTAGAATTTTTCATACTAGAGGGTATATAATGCCAAAGTGTGCTCACACTTGTCACAGTGCCCAGAGCACTAGCCTCTCTGGTCACTACCACACAGTTTCAGTTTCACTGACTCTAAGGGACATTTACTGATTGCAATGCCAATGTTGAGCTCCAGACATGGATTATATTTTTCAGCAGTTTCTTACTTCCTCAGGATTCCTCCCTTTCTATACTCTCTCAAATGAACTGAATTCTAGCACTAGCATTAGTTTTGGTAAACCAAATGAACATTAGGGTTCTCAAAAATATGTGGTAATAACATATAGTGGCAAAGCATCTCTGTCTTGAAGAATTCTCATAACAACTTATAAACTATTTGAGCAGGAATAGTAGAAAACATATAAAGTCAAAGAGGCAAAGGATATTGCCAGTATAGCCTTTATATTTTTCAACCCTTTGATTTTAAAATATCACTAAGAAAGATTATGACTGCACCTTCTAAATTTTATGTTTTCTTACTTCCAATACTGAGCTACAATTGGAAATATAAACAACAATTAAATTCATCAGCATAGTCAGAGACTGAATGTATTATTGGATATAAGGACAGAGGCCAAACTCCCAAATACTGATGGTTTCTTTGTCATTTCCTACAAATATTTGAACAATGGTAAGAAGTAAATTCTACTCACATCACAGCAAATGTCTATGTGCACATTGTTTTCAGAGCCTGGGCCATTAAAAAACAGCCTTCAGTTCTAGGAATTTTGCAAATGTCTATGAATTTTTTATTATGTTTTGTTTTGTATTTAATTATAGAAATCCAGAATGGCATTTATATCATGGAAAATATTCTATTGTAAAGGAATATATTTCAGTTAATCACCTGTTTGTAAGTTCAAAGTTATTAAATGGAACAGGAGAATATCCAGATGGAATATGTTTTTATAAAAGTATTCAGTGTTTATGGTGAGGAAAAATTTCTAATATTAAATTTCTATCACCTACAAGTATTAAATATAAAAAATATTGGTTTTACTTTGTAACTGATTAAATATTTCATAAGATTTTTTTCATATGCTAGTACTGTGCCAAAGGACTCATGAGCTCAGTCATTGTACATACTGAGGACTCGTTATAACTCCTCTTGGAGGAATTTAAGCACTGTAGACACTCTGCGAAATAGAAAATGAAGAGTAGGCATGTTCTCTCAAAGATTCATGATTCTGAGGCAAATAAAGCAATCAAATAGAGAATACAGTCCAAACAATGGGCTAATGTCAAAGGAAATGTAGCATTCAAATAAATTACTGGCATGAGAGGGTAGGTCTGACTTTGGTAACAAAATTTATTCCATCAATAAACCAAATAATTGAAGGAACATTGTCACAGATTAGTTGTTAAAACAGAGTATTTGGCCAGATTATACATAAAGATATATGTTTACTTTGGTCTAGAAATGAGCTGTTGAAGATATTTTCTCATCTTCCAGAAGTGGATTTGGGCTAATCAGTGTCCAGTGATGGTGAAAGCAGGAGGCCAAGGGGATATGTTGTAAGAAAGAAAAAAAGATCCAAGAGGTCCTATTCACCATAGAAACCACCTGCTCACATAATGGCTCATCCTCAGAGAGTCGTACAAAGTACATACATAATTTAAACTGCTTCAACCATAATGTCTCATGTCCCACCTACCACACTGGGAAACAAACTCCATCATTATATTTGGTGTAAGCACAATATACTCAAACCATAAGAGATCAGAAAGACTTCAGAAGAAGAAGGCAAGTTAAGGAAAAGAGCATTTAGATTGGTAAAATAATGAATCCTTTGCCAAACTACACAGTGCTGGAGTCAACTATGTTTCTAATCTTGATGAATAGTAAGTGTTAATCAAGATTAATAATTGGAGACATTCATAAGAGGTGACTAAGGGAGTGAGAACTTTTAATGGTATGAGATATGATCCTAATCATATCTCATCCTAATAATTAAGAGAAGTGTGACAGCTGTCCTTCTGCATTGTGCACACTCAGTGCTGTGAAAGACGGATTAGTTATGTTCTGCATAATTCCATTAGTGTTGTTAGTACCACAGCAAAGCTATAGAAGGACAGCCATCACTGTAAGCTTTCTAGCAGATAAAATTCCAGAAGCATTAAGACAGTCCTCTGAAGGCAGGTCTGCATGTAATATAGATCTGGGTGTGTAGCAGTGCCACTAAAGCCCACATCTTACACAAGCAGACACATGCTATCTACGTAAATGCCCCAAGCTCTGTGTCCTCACATCTAATAAGAAAACTGTTACACATCAAATTCTTAAGGCTTTTTTCAGTATTTAATCAAATGGTAGATCTGAAACATTCCTTAAAGTTAACAAACCAAAGGCTGAACAATGCCTTAACAGCCATTAAAGATTCAAATCACACCAGACCTTCACAAGACTTCACAGACTTGCCAACATTTCTTCACAGATCCGGTAAAGGTCATGAGACCCATTCCTTCCAGAGGGACTGCTAGCAATTCATGGTTATTGAGAGAAGCGATGGGATTGTCTTCAGTAGTACAGCCATGGGTATATTGTCCTTAGTCCACTAAACCTGCAAGCAAAAACCTTAAAAAAGTTAAGTCAAAACTCAGTGGAGCACACACACACACACACACACACACACACACACACCACAAAAATAGAAATCAAAACAAACAAGCAAAAGACAATAAAACCAAAAATATCCCAAACAAGTAAACTGAGACAATAAACTTGCAAAGTACCATTTAGTTTGTTTTGTCTTGGCCAACCACTCCTGGGCATGAAGTCTCGTTTGAAGTGTAGAAAATATACTCAGTGAGACTCGGAGGAAATTGAATTTTTTCTTTGCCATCAGGTATTAATTGCAGATAACTTTCTGATTAGAGGTAACAGCCCATCTCCACTTTCCCCTCTCAATGTTAGGATCCCATCTGGCTTGAACCTATGGAGGCCTTGTATGTGTGACCACTTGTCCCTGTGAGTTAATCTGCACAACAGAATTGTGTCAGAAAAACACTGTTCATTTGAGTAATCCATCACTTCTAACTATAAAATCTTTGTGCCTCGTCTTCTTGCATAGGTGCAAAAGCCTTCAGGGGAGGACCTATATGAAGACATCCCATATAGGATTGAGCACTCCTAAGTCACCTACTCTCTATACAATGGTCTTTATGTTAGTTCCCATCTACTGCAAGAAGAAGTTTACCAAATGAAGAGTGAATGGCGTTCTAATCTACAGGAATAGCATTGTGTCATGAGGAGTCATGTTATTGTTATACTTTTGTTTGTTTGTTTGTTTGTTTGTTGTTTTTTCAAGACAGGGTTTCTCTGTATAGCCCTGGCTGTCCTGGAACTTACTCTGTAGACCAGGCTGGCCTCGAACTCAGAAATTCACCTGCCTCTGCCTCCCAAGTGCTGGGATTAAAGGTGTGTGCCATCATGGCTGTTATACTTCTTTAGAATAGTAGTAGCAGCTTTCTCCCAAGCTTCCAACCTATTTAGTATCAGGTTCTTCATCATTTAGCAATGTAAAGCATGGGTTCAGTATCCTGCAATCAGAAATTGGTTTGTTACTCCCGTAACATTTGTGCTGCCATTGTACTAGCATATTGTACCAGCCACTCCTGGTTTCCAGTCTCAGAGTTTGGAGCTAGGGTTCATTAACAGTTGTCTTTTTGCTCTGGTAGTCTACAGAGTACTGCCTAATACCGTGCATGCTTGATAGTAGAGGCCAAGCTTCGAGTAAAGAATCAAAACATTAAAAGCATATATCAATGGCGTAGACTTCATCAAAGTTTTGGTTCTGATTCTTTTATTCTAAAGAAAAGAAGAGATTGAGGATAAGAGATTAGAGAAAGTAAATTTTTATGACTGAGTGCAAGTGAACCACTAAGTTATAAGACGTAAAGCAGAGTGTCAGAAAAACACTTTTAGACTTGGACAAGAATACAAAGTCCCCAGCAGCCAGGCAAGGTGAAAGTTCTGTATACTACCAAGATTCACACTGCTGCATAGCTGTCAAAAATGAATTGCATGAATTTAGAAATAAAAAGAATTGATATTTCTTCGTTAAAGAATTCTTTTCAGAAATTTAGATTGTATTTTATTAAGACATAAAGAGTTGAAGGTGGAGAAATAACTGAATTACAAATGATGAGAGGTTTATCTGTTATTTATAAAAAAAACTTGTTTCAAATAAATTAGGAGTAGTTTCAGAAAGGACACTGTACAAGAAGACAGAAAATAATTTGGAAAATATTTTATATTAGAAGGAAACATCTTCAGTGGGTGCAGTGGCTCATGGTGCTCCAGAAGAAGAAGAAGAAGAAGAAGAAGAAGAAGAAGAAGAAGAAGAAG
>JADRCD010235181.1:12287-37683 GCA_019843815.1 Montemys delectorum
AAGAAGAAGAAGAAGAAGAAGAAGAAGAAGAAGAAGAAGAAGAAGAACAAATTCAATAAATCATTGAGACGTATAGTCAATGCTGACTTCAGATATATTTTTCTTAAGAAAGTATAGCATGTTTTATAATGATTGATACATAGAAATCATTACTTAGAACCAGATGTGTCCTCATCTAGGGTATCTTCATTTCTAGGCTTTATCTGTGGACTAAACTTAGAAACATAAAAGAGAATCTGTATGAAATACAGATATAAATATACAGTTGATATTTTATGAAAATCATTTCACATTTCTGTATGCCTAGTATCATTTGTCTAAATAAGAATCAGTTTTCTGGCTTACATTCCATTATTACCTCTGGTTCTAGTTATATATTTTCATGAACTCAGAGAGTATTATCAGTAATGCTTTGTACAGGCAGGGTTGGTTTCTCTTTTTCCACTTGACTCAGTTTCTCTGCTTCCATGTCCTTCATGAATAGTTGTCTTTCACTGCTGTATATATCTCTTTCCTTCTAAAGTGTGCTAGCAAAACTTTCCTGATGGAAACCATCCTCAGTATTTATTTTATGTGATATGATTTTATTTCACCATTGGTCTCGAAAGAATTGCTTTCTGGGTATACAATTCTAGCTGAAAGCTAATACTTAAAGTCTACCCGTAGCTAGTATTTCACTGCTTCCTGGTATCAATTGCTGCTAGTAAAGCTTAGCTGCCATTTTGAGTGTTCTGTCTTCACAAGTGATCTTATTTTTCCCCACTGGCTGAGTTGTACATTTAAACTTTTAGTGTCAAATGTCTAGGAACATATTTATGAATATTTGCTCTTGGCTTTCTTCTGCCTGTGAAATATCCAATTTTGCCCATGCTAGATCTTCAAATATTACATTTGCTAGCAATTGATATCCTCGATATACTAAGTATATTTACAAAATAAGGATCCTCATTGTCATCTTACAGGAAATTATTTTCTATATTTTTCATTGCATGTTTGCCCATTCCAGTAGTATAGTTCTTCATCTTTCTTGTCACTTTGATGTTTAAAATTTCTACTCAAGTTTTAATTATAGTAATTCCAAAAACATATTGTAAGGACATAAAGTACAGGTGGTCTGGATTAAGAGACTTTGCAAGCATTGAATCTGTACTTAAATTTTAAAATTTGCTATCAATAAAATTGTACAAGAATATCTTTTGGATTATTTTATGATGATCATGAATTAAAATGATAATGCTTATATATAGCTTGTTAAAATACATTAAAACAATGATTACTTTTTGTGCTTTTTAGTGTGGCTAAAATTTAAATTATGTTTGTGGCTCATGGGACATATGCAGTAGAAAGCATGTTAGCTTTGCCTAGTACTTGTGGATTTTGTGGGATGATTGCTGTACACTGGGAATAATGTTGTCGAAAAGAAACATTATTTCATACACTTGGAAAGGAAATGAAAAATGAATTCTGTTAATAGACTTTATAACTCTTCCCCCAGAATTTGATTTAGTAGGAGATGGCCTTAATTTTGTTTCTATTTACAAATATCAAAATTTCCTTAAAAATATCTAGTAATGTAGGTCCTCATACATCAGGATAAAAAAGTAAAACACTCAATGGTCATTAACATTCATTCAAAGAAACAAATGCTACAATCTTAAAGCTTCTAAGACTGAATATTATGTACCAACATGTATGATTTTTAAATTAAGGATCCCTTCCATATGTGAGCTAAAAATATAGTCTACACCAAATGATGGATACCAGAGGCTAGCAATAGGAGAAGGAGAGGAAACTGTGGGAGGGCTAATTAATGTGTGCTGAATTCCAATTAGCAAGAAGTTGTGTTCAGATGCAGTATATTAGCAAAACTGCAAGTGACAAAAATGGACTGTGCATTTAAAGAGCTGTAGGATTTTGAGAGTTTATACCATAAATAAGTGAGAAATACTTGAGAATTTAATTAGTCCATGCTATACAATATGTGAGTGTATTAAAACATTACTTGGTATTTCATTACTATGTATGGCTTTGTGTTTCAACTAAAGAAGTTTCAACAACTGGAAAAATATTAGAAAGAAGGAAGACCTCATGTTAAGTAAGAAATAT
The DNA here is from genome assembly GCA_019843815.1 of Montemys delectorum. Classification (NCBI taxonomy): domain Eukaryota; kingdom Metazoa; phylum Chordata; class Mammalia; order Rodentia; family Muridae; genus Montemys; species Montemys delectorum. Next base: position 14,394 of record JADRCD010235181.1, read on the forward strand.
TTATCTGGTTAGTGGTGTCCCATGCCCTTAATCCCAGCACTTGGGAGCAGAGGCAGATGGATCGAAGCCAGCCTGGGCTACAGAGTGAGTTTCAGGACAGTTAGGGCTACACAGAGAAACCCTGTCTCAAAAAAAAAAGAAACAAAACAAATATTTATAAAAATTATTTAATCAAAGTGGTAATTCTAGATAACTAGTATAATGAATGTACACATATGTATATACATATATCTGTACATCAGTTATTTATAATAAATACACACATATACATGTATATACATATATGCATATACATTTGAAGTTAAAGAGATAGTTGAGACAGTAAAGTTGTCTTGCAAAGTACAAGGAACTGAGTCTGAACCACAGAACCCATGTGAAAAACCAATGAATGATGTCACACATCTGTAATCATTCTCTCTCTCTCTCTCTCTCTCTCTCTCTCTCTCTCTCTCTCTCTCTCTCACTGTGTATGTTATATGTGTGTGTGATGTTGTTGTAGTTATCAAACTATTAAAACAGAGGTAGAACAGGAAGTTTGTGATAAACAAAAGCCTATATTTTATTATTTGAACAATTTAAGACTTAGATTTTTACATTAGATTTACTCAACTGGATCACAGCTTTTTAATAACTGAAAGTGTATAAAGTTTCTAATAAACTTAAATTTTGCTTTTATAACTTTTTTATAACTTTTATAAACTTTGCTCAGTGAATATTATGATTGATTTGCTCTACAATAAAATGCACAACCTCAAATTTAATGGAAATGGTGTTGTTGATAGAAATCTTCCATTGTTCCTTGAATGGTCTAGGGTGTGAGACTATGCACTCACTAATTAGTGGATATTAGCCCAGAAGCTCAGAATTCCCAAAATACAATCCACAAACCACAAGAAACTCAAGAAGAAGGCAGACCAAATTGTGGATACTTCAATCCTTCTTAGAAGGGGGAACAAAATATCCATGGAAGGAGTTGCAGAAACAAACTATGGAGCAGAGACTGAAGGAAAGACAATCCAGAGATACTCCACCTGGGAATCCTTCCCATATTCAATCACCAAACTCAGACACTATTATGGATACTAGTAAGTGCTGGCTGATAGGAGCCTGATATAGCTCTCTCCAGAGATGCTCTGACAGTGCTTGGTTTTTTTGTTTTTTGATTTTTGTTTTTTTTTTTGTTTTTCTGAAAGGGAAATGAGGAAAAGAGATATCATTTTAAATGTAAATAAAGAAAATATCTAATTAAAAAAGATACAGTACAAAACGGAAAGTGTCTTGAAAGTATATAACTCTTGCAGGGGGAATATATAGGAAAGGAAACTAGTAAATAGCCAAAGGGAAGACAAGTAAGAAGAAACCATTGTGAAGTTGTATGTATAATAGAGGGCCCCCAGAATCCTTTGTGGAATAAACGGATCTTGCAAAGCATGAGTAACCCTATTTATTCATCACATTTTCATTACTGCTGAAAAGACAGACTGACCTCTTTGTCAGTCCATACATGCTTGGTCATTCTTGTACAAAGAAAGTGAAAACTATAGCAGTTAGTGAAAATTGAAAGCTAGGACAAAGAGTTTGGAAATATAATCTAAATTTTTTCCTTAGTTTAAAGTTTTGAAACTTACTTTCAGTAGCAATGGTAAATAAGAACACTTCTTACTGAGTCGGTGACAGAATCAGGGGTTGGATTGAAGAAACACTTCATTGACATAACCCATACGCTTTTCAGGACATGAAGGAACAAGAACTCACTCACGTGAAGAAACAATACTTGTGGTTCAATATTTCATCTACTGACTTAATCTGTCAGAGACTGGAAAATCAATTACCTAATCAGAAAACTTAATTACAGTCAAGTCAATTTCTCATCTACAAGTTCAGCGAGTGCACTGGGGACAGATTTTAAAATGATGGTTATATTATTATGTCCTACAAGTCTACAAAGTGGCATAGAGGATTTTATAATAAATCAGACAAATGCACAATAATTATTGCATATGTACAGAGGCCAGGAGTTGGAACACTTGTAGGCATACATATTTCTTTACATATTTAAAAAAACTTCAGGATTCTTATCTATAATCACACTTGAAGGAGCAGCCTCTCACTTAAGCCTGTGAAATTAAATGGTTTCTGACACTTTAGCCTTTGTCATGATTTATGTAAATATATGTGAAGCTACACACTGAGGTCTTTAAGAACAAGTTGGCATAGTGTTTCACTATATTGATAACTCTATGGAACTCTACTTTTTATTGGATATTTTATTTATTTACATTTCAAATGTTATTTCTTTTCCTGGATTTCCCTCCACTTTTATAAGATTTTTTTTTAAACAGGTTGTTTGCATCATATACTCACATACACACTAACTTTACTTACTCATCATTTGCATACTTTTATTTCACTCCTATATGTTACATATCTCAAATGATGCTCTTCTAGCTTTCCAATACTTCGTTTTCACATAATACATCACTCTTTCAGATTTAATGTTTTAATTATGCAATTGTCTTTAAGAATTCTTCTGCAACTTATATTTTCCTAAAATTGTAAGTCAACATTCTTCGTGAAAATGTTGTGTATAGTTTCTAAACATATATGAGAAATACATTTTATATTTCTAATGATTTCTTTATGGAAAACATAAAAAGACATAGGATATACTAGATATTTATCCATAAATATTACTTGTAAGATGCTTACGATTTTTACATCACTACAATGCTACACATTTTTTATGCATTTTAATTGATCAAAAGGGCACGAAGAGTGAAACAGGAAAAGGGTCCATTTTTCTTCCATGTGTTTGAAGAGCGAAGCCTGCTGATTCAGAGACAAAGCTACATGATGTTTCCATAACCTACAAGAAGCTTTGATCCTGACCAGCTCTAGCTGGTGGAAATTAATCAAAGTCCATTTCAATAAACACAAGCAACTTCTAGATTAAAATTTTTGTACTCCACTTTTCCATTCCCCCAAAGGACAAAGTCTAGACTTACTGTAGCCTTACACCTAATTTCTGTTTTAGTGATAATCACAGTTGTCAACATTCATTAATTTATTCAAAAATATATTGAGCTCCAACTCTGTATACAAAAGCATTTAAGGAACCAAGAATGGTTGCCCAGTATAAACTCCTATGTCATGAAGATTGTTGTGTACCATGGAAGAAAGGCAAGCAGTAGGTAAATAGAAAATTAATGCTTAGGAGAGAGAAATAATTCTGAGTACAGGGAGAAAATGCCTGTGAAGCTGGACAGGAGTGAGGTGTGGAGAGTGTCTATGGTAGCTAGTGAATGGTCTGCCATATGGAAAGCAATTTTATGTTTAGTCTACTTCAGTAGCAAACCACTGGAGAGGCTAGAGTGGTGGGGAAATAATAATCACATTTATTCCTTTGAACTCTAAAATCTTTGAGGGAATCTGTATAAAAATGAGTCCTAATTATCACAGCAAATTATATTATTCAAGAACAGAAAAAGATATCATCTGAGTTACAGTTTATAAAACCCTCCAACATTTTTGTACATACATTCATCCACTAGAATATGGCATATTGATTTACAGGTTATACACAGTATGTAATCTATTTTGATGATACTCATTCCCTGTTCTACTTATTACCTTCTCTCATTGCCTCTGGAGTTTGACTTCTTTTCTAATATATTCCCTATCTATATGCATGCAAGTGTGCGTGTGCATGTGCGTGTGCGTGTGCATGTGCGTGCGTGCGTGTGTGTGTGTGTGTGTGTGTGTGTGTGTGTTTAAACTCAGTTTAATAAGGGTATCTGGCACAAGCATGGATAGGAGTTACTAGATTTAGGACAATTTACCAGTCACTACAACTCTGAAAATTAATTACTGTTTCTCTACCAGCAGCCATTAACCATTGACAGTTCTTCAGCTGGTAGTGGAGCCTCACGAGCTCTGCCCTTTTATATAGCTGGGTAAAGGTTAAAAAAGAGACCACTTATTTCATGATTGTGTTAGGTGTTTGATGATGACACAAAATGATCCTTGGCTGGGGAGAAGAAAAAAGGGGGAGAAGAAAGGAGGGGAAGCAAGACAGTGACAGATGAGGGATGGAGCTGGGCTTGGGACTAACTTCATTAGGTAGGAGTAACAGTGTTGGTGTGCTGTTGCATATAAGGTGACTATAAATAAAAATAATGTGGCTTACATTTCAAAAATCTAGAAACATGAATTTTGAATCTTAGCATAAGAAAGTAATGAATATTTAAGTAGGTGGGTAGCTTTAACTGACGTATACTTACGTCAAAACATCACATAGCACCATTAGTATGTACTATTTTATGTTGTATACACATGTTAATCAGAAATAAGAATAGTTTTTAAAGGTAGATACAGGGCTGAGAGATGACTCAGAGGTTAATAATGTGTACCACTCTTGTAGTTTAAGTCCTAGCACTGATGTCAGTAGCTTTAAAAAATACTTGTAACTCAAGCTCCAGGGAATTTGACAACCTCATCTTGATTCTGTGTGTACTTAAATAACACACCAACACACACACACACACACACACACACACACACACACACACAAATACATATCTAAAACACAATACATAGTAAAACTACTCTTGTTTTTTTAACTTTTTATTGATTCTTTGTGAATTTCACTTGATGCACTTTCAATCCCTCTCATCTCCCTGTCCCTCCATATCTGCCCTCCATCTTTGTAACCTCCTTCCTCCACAAACAAACAAACAAACAAACAAACAAAAACCCATCTTGCTGTGAAAGCTGTCATCGGTCACTACATGTCCCACAGTATACTCCTTTACCCAAACAGCTTTACTTGCAAATGTTTATTGCCAATGAGTCATTGATCTGGTTTCAAGGCCTCTGTTTCTGCTATACCATCAATACTGGATCTCCTCACTGGAACTTCTCTCAGATATCCTGTTGTTGTCTTGTGTCATATGGATCCTGTAACTTTGGTTCTGCACCACTGGCCCATTTATATGCTATAGCAGTTTATAGATAGAGTAGATGTTGGGTTGGCCAACTCAAAGCCCTGTATTTAGGTCTGGGGATAGTCAAGTTGGTCAGCCCACCAGTGCTCCCTCACCCACCCCATCAGGGCCAGCTCTCCTACACTCATGCTTCATGGACAGCTCTCCAGCACTGCTCCAATGAGAAGTACATCCCACTTAGATTTATTCATGTGATTATTCAAGAAATCTGAGGCCATATTAACATCCTGATGCTGCCCCATATCATAGATATCCTGCAGTTGTGGGCCAACTCAAAGCCCTGGATCTAGGTCTGGGTAGTAGGTGAGTTAATCAGTGCACCAGCTCTCCTACACCCATGTCATAAGAGCAAGCTCTCCAGTTTTGCCCAGCCAAGGGCAAGGCCATCTCTACTGTGCTGCACAGGTGAGGAGTTGGGTCCCTGATCTCCAAGTGCCATTGCCTGCTCTAACAATTCAAGTGGATGGGGCATATATTTTAGAGAACTTAGCTACCTTGGTTCACATTATATGTGAATTACAAGTAAAGATATGGAACTAAAATGATCAAAGAAAGATAACACTGAAGTTTCTGTCCTGAGCATGTGGAGAAGGGAATTATGGTAGTAGAAGCAAGTTTGAGAGCATCAAAGTAATCCTGGGATACAAGTGTGTGTGTAGAGCCATCAAGCAGAGCTGTATGGAGGACCAGGATTGAAGAAAGGCTGAAGCAAGTGTGACATTTTCTTTGTGTGTAAGATTAAGGAGTCACCAGAAAACTTGGTAATCAAGACATGATACTTTTTCTAATATTTTAAAGTATTTTGAAACTGAAAATTAACAACAACAACAAAAAAAAACATCAGCAAGCACTTTAAAAAAATTAACTGGCTAGGCGGTGGTGGCACACGCCTTTAATCTCAACACTTGGGAGGCAGAGGCAGGTGGATCTCTGAGTTTGAGGCCAGCCTGGTCTACAGAGTGAGTTCCAGGACAGCAAGGGCTACACAGAGAAACCCTGTCTCAAAAAACCAAAAAAAAAAAAGAAAAATGTTTTTAACTGAACTTAAGGTTTTGGTGTTAAATATACTGACACCAAAGCAAACGGAAAGCATTTACAGCTGATATTTAAAATGACTACATTGAAATCTTATGTCAGAACATAAATATATACTTAATATTTCAATGTACTAAATAGTAAACTAGTATATACAAAATCGCATACTTGTGCATACTGAAAGAACTCAAAAGTGGAACAAAGAGTCTGATTTGTTAGTTTCTAAGTCTGTATCAAGCAATACATATTTATTTGTACAACTGGGTATAAGAGGACACCTCCATCTTCATGGGGGAAGAGGCTGAAGTGAGACTGCTCAGCAGCAGAAGTGACACACTCAGAGAAGTGTGAATCCATCGGTCATGGTCATGCCATTTCCCAAAGAGCTTTGAGACAATTTTCAGTCATCTCTAAGAAATGAAAGAGAAATCCAACCAAAATATCAAATATTTTAAATACATTTGGCATCTATAGATAGGAATTAGAAAACACTTATTCAATCAAGAAATCCTATCACTTATACATTTAAAAACTCTGTCATATAAATGTGTCAAGCGATATATAATATGCTGAGAAAATCTAATATTGTAAAAATAAATATGCAAATTGTACATAAACTCTATGTGGTCCAATAATCATCACCTGAAGTCAAGGGAGAACATAGAACAGTTATTATGTGAGAAATAATATAATTTCAATCAAATAAAAGCAGAAAGTTTAATGATTTTCATTTACATGAGAAATATCAAATAAAGTCATAAAAGAACATGTGCTTGTTGCCTTTAACTTATTGAAAAACTAAATGTATAGAAGTTTCTATTTTATACGATATGTTATCAAAAAATCCTTATTCCTCATACTTTGGTATTTTCCTGTCATTCATTTTGATTAAAAAAAATTCCACATGCCCCTCATCTAATTCTATTTCTCTACTTTGTTAGAATGAAGGAAAAACTTTTTCAACATTCCCTTCACCTGGTGGTTGTATTAGAGTATTGTCTACTACCAGGGAGTGAACCTACATCTTTATGCATGCTGGGGAACTCTACAACTAAGCTACACTCTAGCAGTTGCAATCATACTCTATAAGCCTATAGTAACAGATAGTGGACGGAATGCAACATGAGTTACTGAATAATACAGGATATCAACTACACAAAATCTCAGAAGCTATGTCTGTTAATGGGGGTAACATCATTAAAGAGCTGAAAGCAGATTATGTCATTTGAATCAAGAATTCTATGACTATAGAAGGTGTAGTTAAAATGAAGGAGAAACAAAATCTGTTCCAGTGAAATGAAACTCAAAAGTTAACTCCGTAAAAAAATTTGAACTATGCTTTTTAGAAAGAAGCAATGATACCAGGCAGAAATAGACCATGGATAAGAGAATAGAAATCTTTGGAAATGAGCGAAATGATGATAACTACTGTTTGTAGTTTGTCCAAAGCAATATATTTTGCATTTATATACAAGTGCATTTATAGCATATATAGTAAAATAAAAACTATATTAAAAATAGCACAAAAGGTAAGAGGTAGCAAATTCTTTTTTTTTAATTTATTTTATTTATTTTATGTGTATGAGCACATTGTAGCTGTACAGATGGCCAGGAGCCATCCTGTGTGTGGCTGTTGGGAATTGAACTCAGGACCTCTGCTGGCTTTGCTCTCTCCGGCCCCACTCGCTCTGTCGTAATTCATTGTAGCTGTCTTCAGACACACCAGAAGAGGGCGTCAGATCTCATTAAAGATGGTTGTGAGCCACCATATGGTTGCTGGAATCCGAACTCAGGACCTTCGGAAGAGCAGTCAGTGCACGCACTTACCTGCTGAGTCATCTCGCCAGCCCAGGAAATTCTTTTTTAAAACAAATTTGTCTTGGTTCTTTGTGAATTTTACAGCTTGCATCCCAGTCCTGCTCATCTTCCCCTCCATTTGTACTTATCTTCCCCCTTTGCAATCTCCTCACAACAGAAAAATAAACCTGGTTGTGGAAGCTGTAGTGTGTCACGATGTGTCCCACAGTGTACTCTCTTGTTCATACTTCTTTAGCAAATGTTTATTGCAATGAGTCATTTGTCTGGTCCGAGGCCTCTGGCTTCTGCTACACTGTCAACACTGGATCCTCACTGGGACTACATCCCTTATGTCCTGTCGTTCCCTTGTGTCATATACGTCCTGTTATGTTGGACCTGTAGGACCAGCCCCTTCAGGTATTCCAGCGAGGAATGGAGATCAGGTGTGAGGAGAGGCAGGGCAGGAGGGAGAGAGAGACGGGAATGACGATGTAAATCATTGGGTGGGGCATCTCTAGTGCTTAGATAGAGGCTTAGGACAGTAGAAGATACAGAGAGCCTACGGGGGTGACTCTATCCTAGATTCCTACCAGAGGCAGATATAGAGACTGAAATGGCCACCGCCTGTAGACAGGCAGCACTTCCAGATGAGAGAGGGTCACATCAATCCACCCACAAAATTTGTCTTGCTTTACAAGGTATGCAGGGATAAAGACAGAACAGAGCCTCCAAGAGGCCCAACAAGCAGCTGAAAGAGTCAGGTGCGGATACATACACCTCCAACATGGACGGAAGCCGAGGACTCTTGAGGTTGAATTAGGGAAAAGCTGGAAGAGACTCAGGAGGAGGGCGACCCCGTAGGAAGACCAGCCGTCTTAACTAACCTGAACCCCCGAGATCTCTCAGACGCTTAGCCCCCAGCCAGGCAGCATACAGTAGCTGATATACAGCAAAGGACAACCTGGTCTGGCCTCAGTAAGAGAAGAAGCACCCAACCCTTGAGAGACTTGAGGCCCTGGGGAGTAGGGAAGTCTGGTGGGGTCAGGGTAGGGTGAAGACATCCTCTTGAAGATGGGGGAGGAGGTATGGAATGAGGAGCAGTCAGAGGGTGGACCAGGAGGGCGATAACAAGACTGTAAAAAAGTAAAGAATAATAATAGTAATAGTAATAGTAATAATAATAAAAGAGAGAAGAGCAAACCAATGACTGCCAACTTGAGAGCCATCCCATGTGAGGCAGTGAATCCCTGACACTCTTAATGATACTCTGTTATGCTTGCAGACATGAACCTAGCACACTTAAATAAACTGTTCCATATTATAAAAATGAACTTAGTAATTTTTCAACATACTTTAGCAATTTTATGTAAAATTTTAAATCACATCCGTAATTTGGCTTCTGTTTTTCTAAATGTTTGAATACCTTTTTATTTATTTATTTATTTATTTATTTATTTATTATTGTTGTTTTTTTGAGACCAGGTTTCTCTGTATATCCCTGGCTGTCCTGGAACTCACTCTGTAGACCAGGCTGGCCTTGAACTCAGAAATCTACCTGCCTCTGCCTCCCAAGTGCTGGGATTAAAGGCGTGCGCCACCACTGTCCTGCTTTGTTTTGTTGTTGTTTGTTTGTTTGTTTGTTTTTGTTTGTGTACCTTTTAAAATTAATATTGTACATGTGATTCTTCTCACATTTCACTTCACTATCAAGAGAAGCAAAGACGTACATGCATCTAATGTTGGTCATGTGAACAATCTCTTTCTAATTTTGGGAGCCCTATTTTTTTTAACTATGTAGAAATGATGCATTAGTGCATATGTAATATTTTGAGAAAAATTCATACTTTAGACATCTTGCCAATTTATTATCATTTTTGCCTTAATGTTAAAGTGTGTATGTGTGTGTGTATGCATGAGAGAGAGAGAGGGGGAGAGAGAGAGAGAGAGAGAGAGAGGATGATCAAATTTTCCTTAGAGTGAGGCATTATGTAATGAGAACTGTTAGAAAATTATATCTACTTTCCTCTTCTGCCCAAAACTTGGTAGGAGAAACAGAACGTGTTGTCATCTTGACATTAAGGGAGCAGCATATTTTTACTATTGGAATGCAGCAGATGGCTAATACTTCTGTAAGTGCTATGGCATAGGTGCAGCGCTGACTGTCCCTGTGCTCTAGCTCAACCCGCACGTGGCTTCGCCCCTTCATATGCTGCTAGACACTCCTGGCGAACCAGCAAAACACAATAATGTGCTAAGCAGACTTAGTTTTTGTAAAACAGCACACAAACTCAGTGCCACACACAGGAACCGACAGTGAAGGCAAAGGCTTTGAATGCCCCCATGTTACTTTGATTGGTTGTTTGTACTTTCTCGTTTTCAAAAACTTACCTGCAGAATATGAGTACTGGTTTGGATCTCCATCATTAAGTTACTTTTTGAGGAATCATAAAACTAAGCGAAGATTATTGAAAGTCTGAGGGCTGGCTAAGAGAAGCCACAGGAAGTTAAAAATCTAAATTTGCCTTTGTAAGATCTATTTTGTATGTTTGAGTTTATATACCTTAGATATTGGGACTGCATGTGGAAGCTGGTTTGCCACTAAGCATATTAAAGAATTACACAAGAAGTAAACTTTACCCTTTCAAATGTTGTCTTGTTTATCCCTTAAATATATGTAAATAAAATTAACAATCCGATATAAACTTATTTTACCTTCCAGATTTTATATTTCCAAATTCACCACCTTTGTTTGGTCACATGGTGAGAAGACAGATATGGCTCTCCCTTTATATTGGAGGCACAGAGCCGTGTATGCTGCTGATATTGATACTGTGTAAGCTCCATGCTTCCAATGCTGCTACCTCTCCTTCTCTTGGATCAGGCCTAGGCAGATAGTTACTGTTTTTCATCCAGTTTTGAATTTGTTCACCCAAGAGTGTGACTTCAACAGTTATGTGCTACATCCAAACTGAGAGTATGCCATTCGTTCATCTAGATTTATAGCAATTAAAAAATCAGTGAATTTACTCTGAACAAATCTTTTCACTGTATGTAGTCACAAATAAGGGGTTTTCATTTTTAATCCCTGCCTATTGTTTCCGTACAAAACAGCTGGGTGTGGCCTATAGCTTCCTGAAAGCTGTAATGTAAGCAGGATGCTATTTTCCTATTTCATTTCCCCCCAGTGAATGGTACTTAACAAAAGACGCTTTTGTTTGTTTCCCAAACTGGTTTTCCTGTTCTTTCTTAGTATAGGCATTCATTGGGGGCTGGAGAAACAGCTAGCTGATGAAGAGCTCTTGCCATTCTTAGGTATGAGAGAGGACCAGAGTTCTCATAACAATCCTGTCCTCTTATGAATACTTGTAACTTCAGCACAAGGAATATGGCACCCTCTTTTGAATACTACACATACACTAAAACACATATTAGCATATCTTATACAGGCAAATACACAGACACTCACAGGTAAATAAATAAATAAATAAATAAATTTAGAATCATAAATTTTATGAATTATAAAATCCTCTAATGTATGCCTTTAAAAGAGAATCTTTTTCAATTTTTTAATGAAATTTGGAGCTTTGAGGGTAGGATTCCTGAAAGCAAGTTGCATATAATGATATTGGATAGACTCCAAGAAAAACATAAGGAAGGAAAACAGGTAGGTGGAGATATTGTTACTCTTTAAAATTATCAATTTCTCAAACTAATATCTTTTTCAGTTTAAAGAAATGCACTATATTACCTCTCAGTACCTAATACTGGCATTAGACTTTGGCCCAGTACAAGACCTCAAAAGGTTTATGGATGACATTTATACTATGAAACAGCTGTTTATCTATCAGGAGCCCATGATAATAACCAAACCTGTCTTAAAAGAAGGACATTTTTTCATTAACCTAATTGTAGCATTAAAGGTTCAAAAGACCATATTTATCATTTTTATGCCCTAAATCCTGTTATTGTGAATTCATGACTCAGAATTGAAATTGAAATCTAGATGAACTCATAAAACTACAGGTAGGGAAATATTCTTGCAGTCAAGAAAGCCTCACCAGCCTAGAGCTTTGTTACTGTTGGAAACACCACGGGGATGGGTGCAAAGATGTTCAGTATTTGAGGTGCATGTTTTTAATATGCAATCTCAGAAAAACTGTGGTATTTATGCTCAAAGGAAGATGCTCATATATTTGAGAATGAAAGTATAAAAGGTAGTTAAAATTTTGATTTTTTTAATTTGCAGAAGAATCATATAATAATCATTTCAGAAACTCATAAAGAAATGTGTGCAAAGTATAAGTGAGGCAAGAGGAGATATCATGACTCTCCTGTAGATGTCCACTGTGACTTCACAGGGAGACATTGTTAGTGTCTAAGTGAAGAAGTATACAGAGTAAGGAACTGAGGAAACAAGAAAGCCATAAGCAAGGTAATAGGGCCAAGTGAGAAAGGAGAGAGTTCTGAGTCAGGGACATGGGCAAGATTGGGAAGAGAATGAAAAATGAGCAATGACTATGGAAAGATGGATGGGCTTGCACAGCAAGTGATTTTGTTGCCCTATATTCACTTTGGGATGGGTTTCATGTTTTTATTATTATTATTATTAGATATTTTATTTACATTTCAAATGATATCCCTTTCCCTGGTTTCCCCTCTGGACAAAAACCCTTGTTTCCTCCTCTCTCCCCCTGCTCATCAACCCACCCTCTCCTGCTTCCTGGCCCTGGCATTCCCCTATACTAGGGCATAGGGCCTTCACAGGACCAAGGACCTCTCCTCCCATTGATGACCGACTAGGCCATCCTCTGCTACAAATGCAGCTCAAGCCATGGGTCCCAAAGTGTGTACTCTTTGGTTGGTGGTTTAGTCCCTGGGAGTTCTGAGGGTACTAGTTAGATGATATTATTGTCCCTCCTAAGGGGCTGCAAACCCTTCAGCTCCTTGGGTCCTTTCTCTAGCTCCTTCATTGGGACTCTGTGTTCAGTCAAATGGATGGCTGTGAGCCTCTACTTCTGTATTACTCGGGCACTGGCAGAGCCTTATTGTAGGTATGACTGTACAGAAAGCTAGTGATCAAGCAAAGTCCATATGCACCAGATTGCTAGAGAACATGTTCGATGTGGAGTTGAAAAAACCTGAGACACTTGTTATTTCTTCATTGCTTACTCAGAACAAACATGGTATGAGATAATGATTCTTATCTTATGTAATCTTTATGTTATAGGAAATAGATATTATTTCTCTGGTTTAGGATAAATTAATCTATAAATATATGTAAATTGTTCCAATGTTTCCTAAAAAATTAGTGGCTTAGCAAAAAAAAAAAAAAAATGGCTACACAGTGAAGCCCTAGAAGCAGGAACTTAAGAATAATTACCATGGACATTACCTTTCACTGGCCTTCACACCTCAGCAGTTTGAGTCTCAGTTCTTATGAACAAAACTACTGAACTTTGTGAGCAAGATACAGTGGGACTAGGCAGGGAACAGGAGGGTAGATTTCATTTGAAAAATGGCCCCATTTAGCTGAGGCAGATGTGACACAGATAAACTTATATGCTTTGGGAATCCATGTTCCTTACGAAGATGTGACTGACATCTGATTGCTTGAAGAAGGCTCCCTTCACTAAACCCAATGTTTGATTGAGTGAGTGGGTCCAGGAGCTACTCAGACTATTCCAAAGGCCCAGGTATGAGTAATAATTTCAGTTACCACTGTTGTCTCTCCACTTAAAGACAAAGAAAACTGTAGACCCAAACCACATCCAGGGATACAAACTCATTCCAATCTGGCTGAATTTACCATATACAAATTTTAGGTACACATTTTGCCATTGTGTCTCAGACATTGTTGTGTTGTGAATGAGATGTTCCCCATGTCTTGGACCTTTGACTACTTAATTTTCAATGGGCAGCACTGTAAGAATAGCCTTGCTGGTGGAATTACATCACTGAGTCAGGATGTGAAATTGCAAAAGTCATATGCTATTCCTAGTTTGCTTCTTTGACTTCCTGTTTGAGGTTCCAGCTATGATCCATCACCTTTCACCTTCCACCTCAAGCTTCCTTGCTTTCTGCCTGGTTCCTCTACTCCTGCATCATGGATTTTCATGCTCTGGACCTGTAAACCCAAAACAATACCTCCCTTCCCTTCTGTAAGCTGCCTTGGGCATGATCATAGCAATCGAAAAGTAAGTAAGACAGTGCTCTTATGCTATTCTTTACCCTCCTTACCTCAACTATGTAATACAGGAGACCCTCATAGCTTAATGAGCCATTTCCTTCCCATCTACCAACAAGTTCAGGTGTAGTGACAAGAATCTACATTTTGCTGAAAACTAGCTTAGATGTTTTATATACGACCTTTCATTTATGTCAGAAAATGCAAGAGTAAATTTGATCAGGTTTAAATCAGATCAGCCATAAACCCTGAAACATGACTGGCATGGAAACATTAGTTATATATTTGCATTGAAATTTGATCAATATTTTTGAAATCTATTAATATTTACATAGTATATTTAAAACATATTATAAATGAACTTATGAGCATCATGCATATTATGAATTTGTTTCAGGGACAAACGTTTAGTTAAATATACATTTTGAATCTTAATTTTAGTCACAGACTATATGCTACTCTCAAGAGTAGGTCGTAGTGATTGCAATAAGCAGTAGTAAGAGTGAGTGTATTCATTAACTTTATAGTAAAAAGGTTTAATTTTATGTATAATGAAATACATGAATTAATAATTAAAGAAACAATTATGTTAATACCTGCCATAATATTCTTAATGAACTTTACAATAATGAATAGTCTTGGTTATGAAAATGCAGCAAATATTTTCATTGAAGAAGTTATTTTAGTCAGTCATATGATTCGTGTTTTTGAAGTAATTAATATATACAAAACAAGCTCTAATGGATTTTAATTTATCCAAATAATTTTTATAAATTACAGGCCATAGTATCACATTGTTTTAATTCTTCTCCCAGAGAAGAGGGTGAATTTAGTATTTTTTTTTGAAAAATCTTAACCACAAAAGATGTCTTGAAATGTAAAATGCCTTGTCTGTCATCCTGCCATCATGCACACTAGACTATAAATCCAGTTTCTGGCAGAATGATTAATGCATTTACATGAACCCTCAGGGAATGTTGTGGCAAAAGGGTACAGGTGTCTTAAGTTTGGCATACAAGGAATAATTAATCTCATAATTTCATAAGTTAGTCTGAACCTTAGAAAATTAAAGGATAGCAAGTTTCAGATATTTCAAAGAACATATATGTGCCAATGTGAGAGTTAAGACCCCTAAAACATCCCTATTTCAAGTTAAATCAAAACAAAACTAATCATCAAGGAGACAATAAATATAATTCATTTAAACAGTGTGTGAAAATGCCAAACTTTCTTTGGGTCATGAGGAAAAATATCAATAAATAAAAACAGATATGGAAATAATTGGATCTTACCATTTTGTGTCCATTTCTCAGTCTTAGCAATTTAATTTATTTCTATTATTAATGATAAAAATTTTGCTGTTTATATTTAGAGATTTTTCTGCATCTATAACAGAATTATAAATATAAATATCTAAAAGTATATAATAACGTAGCATACCATTCCTTATCCTTGCTAAATACAAGGAGATAAAACTTTGAAGACAGGAAAACTCACTCACTATTATAAGAAGAGAACTTTAATGCATGTTGTTTATGCAAAAGTCTTTTGAATAATCTAATAATCAGTTTCCTCATTTATTGATCAAGATGGGGTGTTGTGGAGTTTTCAACTTCAAATTATTTATTTAAGTATATTGCTATCTCTATCTATAGTCAACAGGTCTTTCTTGTTTCCAGGAATTTTATTCTCTCCAAAATGGACCTGTCTGAAGAATAATTTGACTAGTGCAAGTTCCTCAGTAAAACTTTTGACATTAAACTCATCAAGTATACAACGTGTGTCTGTCAAATGAAACCATACCTTCGATAGAGAATTTTATCTAGTAAATTACTTTTTGAGGCAAAATTTCACAACTAGGTAGAAATAGAACAAGATACAGTGATATAGAATTCCAAGTAGACTAATACAGAGAGGATGACAGTAAAATGACATCATGATATTTCATTTCTCCTTCTCCCTTTAGTTTAGGTATAGCAATATCCCTAAACTCTGCCCTTCAAAGAGTTCAGCTGAAGGACCAAGGGATTTCTTTCTCATATTATATCTTTTACACATAAGGATATGTGTAAAAAGCCCCAAAGCTTGAAAAATTTGTGTAACTGTTTCCATAGCATTCATAGATTACTGCATCCATTTCAGGCAAAGATATAAATACTAACTAGTTAAGATGGCGGGGTTTAATCTTTCCTAAAGGAAGAGATTACGTAAAGTGTTTCATATATATCACAAATGTGACTAGAACAAATTATAACTGATGGATGTTCCTATAACAAACATGAGAGGCACTCAGTCTAGGGTATTAGCTTAGGGATATTCAAAGTAAGGTCTGACTGCTGAAAGATGGATTTAAGTAGTAAACAGAAGTAGACTCTCTTTGAAATCATGTTTTAATTATGATAACACTAGCTGTTGCAATGTCTATGCTGCTCCTTTTCTCCCTGCATAGACATCTCATTTTGAGCTATGACTTCATCTCTGCAATGCCAGAGATCTACAATTCAGCCAGCACACAAAGGCCATGTAGTAAATACTAACGTTATTATTCAAGTTATCAAAAAATTAAGCAGGACCAGGTGTGGTGGTGCATTCTTATAATCTTGGAAATTGAGAGGAATAGTCAAGATGATTATTAGAATCAGCTAGTCTTGTCTACATACTGAGTTCCAGGCTAACTCAGGTTTCGTAGTAAGACTTGTTTGTGCTGGTTAGTTTTTACCAACTTTACATAAGTTAGGGTCATCTGGGAAAAAGGAACCTTAACTAAGACAATGCCGTTCCATTAAATTGACCTGCAGTCAAGTCTATAGGATGTTTTCTTGGTCAGAGATTGGTATAAGAAAACCTAACCAGGCAGTTGGTCCTGGGTTGCATGAACAGACTGAGCAAGCCGTGAGTAGCTAGACAGGAAGCATTCCACCTGTTTTGTTTTGTCTTTGTCTTTCCTGCTTGTAGATTCCTGTGTTGATTTCCTTCACTGAGTTTCTTCTATGATAAACTACAAGTTGAAAACTGAAATAAACCCTTTCCTCTGTAGTTTTTTTTATGGTCATGATGTTTTTATCACAGCAATAAATAATAAAGACACCTGTGAAGTAAATATTAAAACATTAAAAGTATGTCTATTGGACTGTATCAAAAATATTTCAACTAGATAAAGACTAAATATATAATTTTTCTGAATATAAAGGGTTAAGTTCACATTTAATATTACATTTTAAACATTTTGAAATATATACATGGTTGTTTTGCTTTTTGTCTTTGAAAATAACAATTTATAGACCCTAATAACACCAACTGGACATGATCCATGGTTTTAAAATAATGGAAAAATATTAAAATATCAAAGCATACAACTGTATATTAGAATATCTAAGTGATTTCATTGGTTGACATTAATTAAACATATTTATTAAACCAATATTTTCATTGGGACATGTTACCTTCCCTCTTCACTTCAGTCATTGGACTTCTGGCAGCCTCTGCATAGGGGCTAACACCTGGGAGCTAAGACAGATGCTCTCTGTTGACTGTTGGTTTGTCTTTGAAGAAGCCGCCTGAGTATGCCCATCACTTGAGTACACCCATGGCCTGAACATGCCCACTGCCTTTAGATCCATTGAACCTGGGGACTTTGGCACCTGAACTTTCTTTACAATATAATCTAGAGACTTGGTTTCCATTTCTCTTATAACTATAAAAACTCTGGCTTATTCTAAGTAAAGTTGGAGCCTTGATTGGGACGCAGCTTGGCTTCATGTTTTCTCTTTGCATTTCAAACCCTCTATTTCAGGTCCTTTGTTTCCTCCTGGCTGAGAGAACCCAGTTCATGAAACTGCGGGCAGTTTCAGGGACAGAATTAATTACCTATTAATAGCAAAGGAATTGTACTATGTTCATGGATTAAATAGCCCATTTGTATGTGTAAGCATGATTTGTCTGACATTCATAACTATTATCTCTAAAAATTCCATTTTTTTATCCATCACTTATTCCAGTAAAAATGTGACTTCATGTATAAATATAAATTGGGTATGATGTTCTCACTCTAGACAGTGTCTTCTCGGGTATGACCATCTATCTGTCTTAAAGAAATTCTTCATGAAGCATTTCAATTCTACAAAAGTACAACAATATCTTTAAAGGTATCCTACATAAACAATACAAATTCTCATGTCATGCATTTCTCTTATCTTCAATGGTGCTTATGTTGCTTCCCAGGTAAAAGGCAGATCAGCAGTGCAGACTGAAGTCACATCTTCTGTTCCTGTCTATTACCAAATCCAAGTCCATTCTCCTTCCCAGACACAAGTTTCAGGAATTGCAATCTGTCTTAAATTTATTTTGAACTATCTAATAGTTTTGATTGAAAAGTCTTTACATAGAGGGGTAAGAGAAAAAGGAAGGAAAGAGACAAAGAAAGGGAGGGAGAGAGATGATAGATAAATACATAAAATAAAAGATAAGTTCTTGTGTTTACAGTGAAAACTTAGTAGAGTGTAAAACATTTTAATTAAATTAAAAATCAGTCTCTGGATACTCCATATCAACTTGCCTTAATTATAAGCTTAAACCACTAGTAATTTAACAAAGAACATTCATATTCCCTGGAAATCTGACAGCCACTACGGATGGGGAAATAGATGCAGAGTTTTACCTTGTTTTCTTGTCTTCCAATCCCATCCTGACTCTGGGCCCCATCCCTGTATCAATCTACCTGCTGGGACCTCTACTCCTTCTTGTGTGCACTTCCAGTGGACCACACATACACCAGAGGGTGATTGTGACCCACCCTTCAACTTTCGCAGGTACTCATAGGACGCCACTAGACAAGACTGCTGAAGAAAAACTAGGCTCTTAAGGCAGGTAGGCAAGTTCAAATCTCCATTCTCTCTCCTTTACTTGATATTCAACACCTCAATTTCATTCCGAGCTCTATACTGGGCTACCTGCTTGTGACCTACCTCTCCTCACACTGCTCAAATCTTGGGGTGCTAAGCAGATCCTGAAGGAACGCTGTTTTCTTCCCATCTGTGAATCTCCTCAACTACACTTCTAGTCTATCCCAGTTGCTGAGTGTTAGTCCTGATATCTAGAAACACATTTAACTGGGAAACCCCAATGGCCACATTTATCAGGATCACAGAAAAATTCCCTACTAGACAACACAGATTCACCTAAGAAGCAAAGAAGGCAACAGAAACCAAGGAACAAAATACCCACACAACAAAGACAAGATCAGACACAAGCACCTAGAATTCCAATCTTCACAAACACAGATGGGTTCACAACAGTATAAAAACACAATCAACAAAACAGCACATATATGTTTCGACTAGAGCCAAATAATGCTTCCACAATAGGCTCTGAAAATTGGGACATAGCTGAAAAACAAGACCAAAATTTACAATGGTCTTTATGAATATAATAGAGTCCTTAAAGAGAAAATAAATAAATCTTTTAAAGAAATCTATGAAAATATAAACAAAAGAGTGGAAGAAAATGAATAAAAGAGTTCAAGACTTGAAATAATAATAATAATAATAATAATAATAATAATGATGATGATGATGATGATGATGATGATGATAATGCCATCAGAAACGAAAGGAAATCTAGAAATGGAAAATTTAAGAATGCAAAGAGGAACCTTAGAGGCAAGCTATACTAATAGAATACATGAAACGGAAGAGAAAACCTCAGGCACACACATACACACACACACACACACACACACAAATGTTGGCATGAAATACCCCCCCCCAAAAAATCCTTGAGATTAGTGAAATATAAAATCTAAGAATAATCAGAATAGAGGCAGAATTTTCTATCAGGCAATGTCTTAGAAAAATTTTCCAACAAATCATAGATGAAAATTTCCCTAACATACAAAAGGTGGTATCAATCTAGGAACCTGAAGCATAAAGATGATTAAATAGACTGGACCAGAAAATAAATTCCTTTTGGTACCTAATAATCAAAACACTAAGTGTAAATAACACAGAATGAATATTAAAATCTGTAAGAGAAAAAGATCAAGTAACGTATAGAGGCAAACCTAGTAATAGAATAATACCTGAGTATTAGTCTTGATGGAGACTCTAAAAGCCAGAAGTGAATAAGACATTTCTTTTTTGTTTGTTTGTTTGTTTTGTTTTGTTTTTGTGTTTTTTCAAGACAGGGTTTCTCTGTGTAGGCTTGGGTGTCCTGGATCTCACTCTGTAGATCAGGCTGGCTCAAACTGAGAAATCTGCCTGCCTCTGCCTCTCAAGTGCTAGGATTAAAGGCGTGTGCCACCACTGCCCAGCAATAAGACATTTCTTAATAAAAGCAAATTTAAGCAGTATCTATCAACAACTTGAGCCTTACAGAGGAACTAAAAGAAAAACTGAACTCTGAAGAAATTAACAACCAAAAAAACCCCCAAAAAACACAAAAAAACAAAAACAAAACACAGACCAAAAGAAAACCAAACAAACAGCAACAAACAAACAAACCACAATAAATAAATAATCCAAGGCTAGCAAATAAAAGAAGAACATGTGGAAAACACACACACACACACACACACACACACACACATACACACACACATGTGCGCACGTGCGTGCACGTTACAATAACAAATTAACAGGAATCAACAAACAGGGCTCACTGATATTTCTCAATGCCAGTCATACCAATTAACCAATAAAAAGATACTATTAACATAATGATCCACCATTGTACTGCATGGAAAAAATTCACATTAATGTCAAAGATAGACATCATCTCTGGGTAAAAGATATTCCAGAAAATGGACCAAAGAACCAAGCTGGGTAGACACTTTAATATCTGACAAATTATATTTCATACCAAAATTAATCAGAAGGACACTTCATACTCATCACAGGAAAAATTCACCAAGAGACATTGCTACTCTTAATATCTATGCATCAGCCATTAAAACATCCAAGTTTATAAAAGAACTAATAGTACAGATTACAGCACATTTTGCCCTGTACATACAGGTAGGAGGAGACTTCAGTGTCCCACTCTGGTCAATACTCAGATCACTCAAACAAAATTTGAGTAGAGAAATGCTGGAGCTAACTAGTTCTAAACCCAATGGGTCTAAGAGATATTTACAGAAGATTTTAACCAAACCCAAAGAATATAACTTCTTTTCAGCACCTCGTGAAAATTTCTCAAGGTTGACCACATACTCAGACACAAAGCAAGTCTCAACAGATACAAGAAAATTGAAATAACACTCTGCATGCTATCTGACAACTACAGATTTCAGTTAGATGTCAGCAACAACAAAACCAAAGAGAGGTTTACAAACTCATAGAAACTAAACAACTCAATACTGGACAAAAACATAGTCAAGAACAGACATTAAGAAAAACTTAAAGATTTTCTAGAACTTAATGAAAATGAATAAACAACATGCCAAAATTATAGATCACAACCAAGGTGGTTTTAAGAAATAAGCCATATCATTAAATGCTTTCATAATACTAGTAATGTAACACTGCACCCGAAAGCTCTAGAACAGGAGTTCCCAAATTGTGCATCAGGTCCCCTTCGACAAACTTCTGTCTTGAAATATATTTACATTATCATTCATAAAACTAGCAATATTTTACTTATAAAGTAGCAACAAAAATAAGTTTTGGTTGGTGCTCACTACAACATGAAGAACTGAATTAAAGGCTTGTAGCACGTAGAAGCTTGAGAACCACTGTTGTCAAACAAAAAGAAGAAATAACTCTCAAAAGGAGTAGATAGCAAAAAAAAAATCAAATCAGGGCAGAAATCAGTATTATAAAAACAATCAAACATAAACAACACAAAAATATCAATGAAAGAGTTGGTTCTTTGTCATAAGAAACCCAATACGATTTAAAAAATTCAACATTAATTAGAAGGCAGAGATAATATTCAAATTAACAAATTTAGCACTAAACATGCAACCATAACAACAGACACTAAAGAAATCCAAAGAACCATAAAGATATACTTGAGGAAACCATACTGTCAAATTGAATATCTTTTAAAAATAAATATTTTTCTTGATACTACTTACTAAAGATAAATCAAGATTAGACAAAGTAGAAGCAGCAATTAAAAGTGTATCAAACAAAACTCTCAAGAACCAGATGATTTAGTACAGAATTCTATCATACTTTTAATGAAAAACAGATGTCAAATCTTCTCAAATCTTTCCCCAAAAGAGAAATAGAAGAAACATTACCCAGTTTATTTTATGAGACCATAGTTACCCTGATACTCAAACAATATGAAGTAGCAACAACAGCAACAAAAAGATTTACAGATCAATTGTTTTTCTAAGAGTATAGATGAAAAATTCTCAATAAAATACTTGAAAATCTAATCACAGAACACATAAAAACATCATCTACCATATGGATCTCCCTGGGAGCAGGAAATAGAGTCCATGGACTAACTTCAGACAGGTAGATGAAAATGTATAGATGAAGTGAGGAGGCAGAAGAGAAATGGAGTTGAGAGAGGGAATGTGGGAGATGCTGCTAATACTGTGGGGCACTTAAGGGGTATCATGAAAGCCTAGTGCAATAAAAACTTTCTAAACTATATAAAGGTGATCTTAGTGAAGACTAAATAAAGATGAAGACTGTAAATAATGGAGGAGACAGTCCCAATTTCCCATCGGTTATCACCATATGAATTTCCAATACCAGGAATAAGCTACATACAATTGAATTGTTGACCAGAGGGGGTCCAATGGAAATCCTGATATAACACAAGCTGTTGACAAGACAGTAGGTGGCTCTTCACAAACTGACAGCAAGTCCCATTGTTGAGGACAACGCCCACACAACTCATTGAATATAGAAACTGAACTGATCTCTGCATCAAGCTTTCACCCTTGTGCTTTAATGCCTGTGGTACAGGAAGATAATCTGCAGGCCACTAGAGATAGAGATAGAGATAGATAGATAGATAGAGAGAGAGAGAGAGAGAGAGAGAGAGAGAGAGAGAGAGAGAGAAACCAACCTAGTCACAAACACTTTGATCTGTAATACTGTCCTGCCTGCAAAGTATGCTAGACGGATTAAGGAGATGGTAGTACAAAGTTTGTGAGAGTAACCAACCAATGTCTAGTTTGACTTAAGACCCCTTTCACAAGATGTAACCCCTACTGAACACTGCTTGAGTGATCAAGAACCAGGAAGATTATATAGGTAAGGTATATAGAGTAAAACCAAATACTACTTGACTTTAAAAAATAAAGATAATGATT
>JADRCD010235185.1:0-11460 GCA_019843815.1 Montemys delectorum
TGTATTATTTACAGTTAAGTTTAAATATTATTACTTATCCAAGAATGTTCAAAATCGTGTATCCTTAATTTATGTTGTCAAACATCAAATCGATTAGACATCTTTTTCACCTATTAATCCACTTGTATAGTAGACCTGGCATGATACTTTTGTCTCCAATTGTTTTGACAGAGTCAGTAATAGTTTAGTAATATTACCAAAGTTAGCTTATATTTCTTAGCAAATAAATAATGAACTCTTAGTGAATGTAATTCATTTAACAACTACAAGTGAATAGTCAATGTAGAAACTGAACACAGTAAATTAAAATTGCAAATGGACTGACAAAATGAAGACAAGATGGCTATATAAAATCAGTTTAGAAAATAATTACATTAAAATTACAATAAAATAGGATAGCTCTATGATATGAAAGTTTCTGAAATGTAATTAGTATGGTAAACTTATTTTATAAAAAGCCAAAACAAAATAAAATCCAAACCTCAGAATTTGATATAATAGATTGCATGAAAATATTGTTCTTTCTGAAAGTATTTAATATTTGTAAATCTTAAAAATCATATAATCAATGAAGTGAAATTTATACAGAGTTTACTTTAAAACTGTATATTAATTATATGAAATATTTTAAAATATACACATTGATTTTTTACATGTTTTGATAGTATACCACAAAAAATTTTCATAAATACTTTCATATATTTTCTAGTTTTCATTAAATAATTTTAACAACATATTGATATCAATGTAGAAATTATATTTGATATTTTGTATTTTTATAATTTTATTATATACTTTGTGCATAAATTTTACTGACTGAAAAATTATAGCTGAGAATTTGATGAGTTAATAGGAATCCATATTGTTTGAATGGGTTAGTAATAAGATATTTCATTCAAATTTTTCAAAATTGAGAGAACAAATAACTGGATAAATTTTTTCTTTTATCTGCTTTATATAACTACACTTATTGCAAACAAGCATTTGATCAGATTCTAAATACACAAAAAACAAAGAAAAATAATTTTTCCAGCAGTTTTAGTTTTCAAATGATTGTCTTTACTGAAATCTTTAAACAATCCAGACAAACTTAAGCTTCAAATATTTACTAAAAAATTGTTCTAAATAACATTTCACAAATTAGTATTTCTGTGGTAATTTAAAGGAACATTTTATATGATTTACACAACCTCTGTGACATAGAGGAATAACTACAACACTTAGCACTGTGATCAATCTTTCTAGTATTCTATGTGCAGAAGCCGATATAGGTTCCAATGTCATTCCTTTTTTTGATGTTCATTGATAAATCATTAAAATGATTAAATAAGCATATTTAAAGCAAATATAAATTCAGGTGGCTTTCTGCTTCAAATGTCCCATGTCCAGACTAGGAACACTTTTACCATGGTCCCCCCACTTCTAAGATCAAACAGTAATTCACAAGAATGTAATTCATAGGGTATATAAACTTCTAGACTTCTGCATTGCAAAGGACAACTTGAGAAGATGTTTGAAAGCATTTCCAATATTTATAAGAATGAAGTGAGAAAAAACTCTGAAGAGACCTGGGGAGTAAGTAGTTTTCTTCTGTCTACTTACTTTACAAAACAGTTATAGTCATGAAATGTATAAATCTTAGAGTGAGTGGGGTGAGAAACAAATCTTTGAAGGCATCAGTAAGACCTGGATACAACAGACTTGAAAATGGGTTTAATGGTGCTGCAAATAAGATGAGACCTTCTCAAGGCAATTTCAATTTTAATCTGAAGTAATGTTTCAATTGAAATTCAATATTATCAACAGTGAAATTAGGAGATGAAATGCAGAGTCTAGATTCTTTTTAATAGAGTAAAGCTTATTCAAGATGATTTTCATCACTAAAGAAAATGAGTTCAACACACACACACACACACACACACACACACACACACACACACATACACACATACACACTCACAGACTCACACTCCCAAACTTACAATTGAAGAACTGGAGCGAAAGATCTTATTGCTATTTGGTGTTTTCTAATTGTCTTTATCTAAATGAAGGGATTATCTGCTTACTTCAGTAGGAATTTCATAATTTCCAGTGCAGAATTTCTGAAGTGGGATTCTGCTCTTTCCCAATGAATAGATAACAAAGAGAATTCTCTCTAATATATGCTACGAGTACAAACCTGTGGTAGTCAATTTGCTTGATGAAATTCTATTGATAAGAACAAGTACTGAAGATGAAAACTACTAAGGAATTTTAAAAATAATGAATCTGGATGGGAAAGAAGGAGCTAGAGGAGTAGAGGGAGGAGAAACTGTGATTGTTATATATTAAGTGAGAGAAAATATGATTTCAATAAAAGGAAAATCAATACTCTTACAACACAATTCAGGAAAAAATGTAGTTACAAGTGTCTGACATATCTATGCTAAGAAAAAGGTGGTTAGAGATCTTAGGAAAAAACATGTAAAATCAGTCATATAGCAGTATCATTAACTCAAAATGATGAGTTACATAATCAAAATTATAAGTCTAGATATAATGGTGGTGTTTTAACTTCATACCTTATATGGTTTTAGAGATTATATCAATTCTGAAATAGCTTTCTAAGAAATAGATAAATTGCTAAATATTTTCTTCAGGCAACCTTCAGTCTTTTGCTACTTGACTGATTTTTCTAAGAAATAGTAAGTAAATACTTAGGTAAATAAGTACATAAATATATATAAATGGAAACATAATAAATAATGAACAAATAAATAAATAGAAAAAATAAGAGAAATAGTCTTGGGATTGAGGAAGATGAGATATGCTTACAATACATTATGGTACATGTACTCCTAATCCAACAAAGAGAAAATATTCATTTAGAGAGAGAGTTTTTTCCAAAAATTATGAGTATTATAGTAATATTGAATATTATTTGAATTATTTTGCAACTGAAAACACATAAAGCATTTCTTAGGACAAGAAGCACACCCAATTAATATAAAAGTCCTTAAGGGGAACTCAATATTTTACTGAAGAAAAAAGGAAAGCATTTAGAAGAGCAACTGTGCTCCTCTGGCAATTGTGAATTCCCATGTTGTGTCAACAACCTTCAGAGATCGAAGTCTACTTGAGTGGTCTGAGATCTCTAATTCCTCTCAGACCCTTTCACTCTTCCTATTCCACCTGTCTCCCTTAGACCTCTCACTTTTTAGCATTGAATTCTCTCTCTACTTTCCTTAAGAAGAACTTTATATATTAAATTGCTAGATGAAATACTCTTAAGGTTTGCCATTTCTCAAGATAATCAAGGACTCTGTGTGGCTTGGGTGTATTCACAATTTCTGATTTCCTCATGCTTAAGTCAACCACAAGGTTACAATTCCAAAGGGATGGAGCTTCTAATGATGGAGAGAGAAGATTGAGAGCATAGTTCATCAGATGAATTCATCTGAGTTTATACAGTGAAATCCCAAATATTCTGAAGAATACAAGTAATAAGACTAAAACTAATTCTGCAGAAAAGTAATTTTATCAGTGTTTGTCCATCTTTTAATTAATTTAAAAATATTACCTATTCTTATTTATTTTGTCTGTCTGTCTTTAGATTATGGGTGTTGACACAGTTATGGAACAATATACTTGAAGTTTCAGAAAACTTTTAGGGGTTAATTTTCATCCACTGTATAAAACTTTAAGATAGGCTGAACTTACATTATCACACTTTGTTGAAAGTGCCTTTACCTCCTAAGCTAACCTGCTCTTCCATCTGTTTAATGTTTTACATTACTTTTTCATGTTTAGCTTTGGTTTATAGACAATTTGGTGTCTACATATTTCACAAAAATTAAATATTTTGTTGCAACAAAAGTAACACATACATTTAGACTTAGCTATTAACACCTGGTATTATGCAGGAAATCTCCAGGCATAAAATGATTTCCTAATATCTTTATGGGTTTCTATGGTGATAAGCTGTTTGCCCTGATAGACAAATATAGTTGAATGAGCATTAGTATCTCTTGCATTATAAATTCTGTTGTCATTATCTGTCTAAGTCATTAATCTCCTACATTGTTCCTAAATCTCCTCAAAGTACGTAAAAACTTAAAATAGCTTCTTTTGTGAAACTTCATAGGAACTGCAGCTGGGTAATTTGTTCAACTCCAGTGGTGCTGAAATATTCCAATGACACCTCAATGCACTCCCCAGAACATTTGTGAGATGGCTAACATATCCATTACAGAAGAGTCTGCTAAACTTTCCTGGAATTATGTTTCCCAAGGAGTTAATTTATAGACTTGAAAAATGTGCTACTGGTGTCAATTAACCTGACTTTGGATTTTCTGTAATCAGAATATGTTAATTGAAGTATACTCACATTTTTTAGTGTAGACTAATCAGTTCTAGTCTTTAGCATATTCACTCCTTAGCTTCTCCATTTTATTTCCACATTTCACTGATGACCTCCACATGAAGCTGAGTGTGGCATTGTCTAGAGACCCAAATTTTATAATACCTGACACATGTATTCATCATAGAGAACAAAGCACAGATATTTTTATTACTGGGATTTCATGTAACATCAAGTTCTTCTTTATCACACTTCATTATTCTCACTAGGAGGAAGAGGTTACAGTGTGTGTGCTGTGGCAATGTCTAAAATCAGAAAAGTGTACCTATATGTGTTGGTGAGCATGTGCTGGCTGTGTATTTTTACATGATGGGTGGGATATATGGATTGAGGGCTGTATGACAGCCACATTAAAAAAGGCTTTATATTCTTGGTTAAAACAAATGTTCACATGTATTGCTATCTAGGCATTTCAGTTTATATTTCTATGTCTTATTTAATGAATTTTTCCCCAATATAATGGCTTAGTGGGGAATACTTGCAAAAGGTAATATTTACTCTAAGGATTCATTCAAATTCTGAACATTGTTTTTACATTTTTAACATTATACCTCAACTTTGATATAGCAGTCAGAGGTTAGAGAAAAGATTTTCTTTTTAAGTCAGGGTTTCTCTGTATAGCTCTGGCTATCCTGGAACTCACTCTATAGATCAGGCTGGCCTTGAACTCAGAAATCCTTACAAGTGGTGGGATTAAAGGCATGTGCCATCACCGCCTGGTGAGAGAAGATGATTTTTAAAAGGATTCTAAGAACAGTTAGAAATAATGTATAGAAATAATTTAGAAGTTATTTTTATTTAGTCTATGCTATTATATTATGTACATATCTACATGGGTTCTTCTAATTTCATAGGTATTGGGAAATATAATTAGAAGTTATATGTAAGTATATAGGAGTCTTTGAAGACCAATGTCACTGGTATGGTCATCATTAAATTTTCAAATTTATTATTCTCTGATGTATAGTCTATCTGATCAGAAATATGTTTATTATACAAAAATGAAGTTTGAGTTTCTTTCTAATAAAGCTATCATCTAAGTGCTCATAGATGCTAGAAAGTACTCCACTTTTGAGATACATCCAGAGGTATATATTTATTTTGAAATCCAATTATGATCAGTATTTATTTTGGCTGATATCTTGAAAATTAAGTTTACTTGTGATTATAAATAATGAAGATCTCTTTATGAAAATCTTGTGATTTATATTTGAATCAGAAAAATATAACTACAAAATAATGACTAATATAAAGGTAATTATCATAAAAGTTAAAGATTCATTATGTTGGTGAAGATTGTTGGACCATACATGATTTCTTCGTTTTTGATTTAGAATACTCTGTCTTACCTATAAACAAGTGAATTTGTGTTAATAATATGTTAATACAAAATATGTATCTATGAGTGTTCTGCAAAATTAAAACTTTAAACTGGACCCAAATTATTCCTGCGAAGCTTCATTGTGTCTTTACGAAAATGACCAATGACATCATCTATAGAACAGATTCTGGAAGTCTGTTGTAACTACCACCACACTCCTTCTTTAGGTTAGGTTTATTTGTATTAATTTGGATATTTCTCTCATTACAAATGATATGTATATTTTTATAGCCTTCTCTTTATCTTACAATATGTTATAACATTAACACATACAGCAGAGCTTCTCCATATTCTAGTCATCCTCATTACATATAGAGGTGGCTTTAGTCACTGAAAGAGCAGTAACAAGGTATGTACCTGAAAACACAGGTAAGTTAATGTAATGTCATGTTTTCTGGATTTAGGTGCTACACTTTAGCTCCTATATCACAACAAAAAATTTAAAAAAATACTAAAGCAAATTTAAGTAAGATAAATATATATTTGGAATCTTAGCCTGGTCATGGCCATAGAGAGCTCAAGATAAAAGTTTTGTCAGGAGGGAACTAGAGAAAATTATGCTCCATTGTCCATCCTTACAGCTGTCTTTATTGTGGGTCATTGTCCTCTTTGGATATAATGTCCATCATTAACTTGAGATTGGCCAGATGCTCAGTCATATTAATCAAAAGTCAAGTGTTCAAAAGTCATTTGTGGCTGGTGAAAAATCCCATAAAGGGAAATTCATAATTATAGAAAATTTCCATAATTGAAGAAAGTCCATGCCACTGGTTTGATGTAAGATAAATGTTCAGATTCTGTAAGTAGAGTTAAAATGCAATTTTCATTTTTAAAATACTAAATGCTACATTCCTGGGCTTTGCAAAAATGCTGTTATGAATGAGCTGGATCCATGAAATACAAGAGCAAGTATTGACTTGTCACATTAATTATTACTATTTTTTCACGCACTCTGATAGTTGGCTTCACATTCCAGCTTTGTTTCAAAATGCTATTAGGCTTTAAAGTTGTACTTCATCACTTAATTTTTTATTGTTTGACAGTTTTAGACATTTATATAAAGAGTTCCAGTTGATTTCATCCCTCCTCATTTTTCTCTGTCTTCTTTTTCTTCCTTCTAAACTCATTCTTCTCAACAAGTACTCCTCTAGTTTTTCATCTGATTTAATGTGTAGGCAACTAAGTTTAATTGACTACTTGTCCAGAAAGAGAAAAAGAATCTAAGAACTATGGAAAGAAAAAAGAAAAAAAGCTGTTCATAGTTCACTGAATATCCAAAAGGTGTTTATGGTCATACTAACTTTTTTCTGTTCTTTCTGGGAAATGTAAAAATAAGGACAGCAAAATAAACTGATGAATAATTTCAAGAGTGTGTTTTCATTTTATTTAACTATTTTTATTAAGAGCAAAGGAATGTTATGGGAACCATGAGAAATCAATAAATGTATTGACAGTTTCTGCAAAAAAAAATGTACAGTTGATGATAATTAACAAAGTAAGCATTTTAGAGATTTAGAAATTGGGTAATATATACATAATTTTAGATAGAAATTAACAGATTAAAGCAGCAATTATGCTTTGTGCTAAAATACAAAATCTTAGATTTATCTTTGGATATGAGTTATGCTTGTGATAATCATTATAGAAAATGATTTTTAATTTTAATTCATTAATTTTCTTAAGTCTTTTATTTAATTTTTATTAGATCTTTTCTTTATTTACAATATCTCCTTTCTCAGGTTCCTCTCCAAAAAATTAAAATAAAATTAAAAAAATAAAACAAAAACTAAAACAATCCCCTGTTCCCTCCCCTTGCTCACCATCCCACCCTCCTCCTGCTTACTAGCCCTCGCATTCCCCTACACTGGAGCATAGAACCTTAAGTCTTATAGTAAATTCCCCACCCTCTTTTCCACCTGCCCTTTCCCTGTCACCTTCTTTCCCCCACAATCCTTTCCTACTCTCTTTCTCTTCAAAAATGTGATTTCCTGCTATGGATATCAACCAACCTTGGCATTAAGTTGCAGTAAGACTTCTTACTTCTTGCCATCTTCTCTTATTGAGGCTAGATTAAGGAAGCCCAGTAGGGAGACAGGTTCCCCAAAGTAAGGATCAGAGTCAAAGACAGGCCCTACTCCTGCTGTTAGGAACCCATATGAAAACCAGGATGCTCACTGTTACATACGTGCAGAGAGCCTGCATCTGTCTCATGCCAGATCTTTGGATGCTAGTTCAGTCTCTGTGAGCCTCTACGGGCTCAAGTTACTTGATTTTGTAGGTTTTCTTGTGGTGTCTTTGGCCTCTCTGGTTCCTATAATCCTTCCTCCCTGTCTTTCACATGATTCTCCAAGCTCCACTTAATATTTGGTTATGGGTCTCTGTGTCTGTTTTCATTAGCTGTGGTGAGAAGTCTCTCTGCTGGCAGTTATGCTAGGCTCCTGTCTAGAAGTATACCAGAATACCATTAGTAATTTCAGGGGTTGTCTCCATCTCGTGGCGTGGGTCTCAAACTGTTCCAGTCATTGATGGTCCATTCCCTCAGTTTCTGCTCTTCATTACACCTGTACTTCTTGTAGGCAGGACAAATTGTAGGTTGAAGATTTGGGGGATGGGTTGGTGTCTCGATCTCTGTGTTAGAAATCTTGCTTGGTTAAAGGAGATGGCTGGTTCAGGCTCCATATTCACTAGCTAGGAGTTCTCCCCCTTCTTTCCATATTTTCATTTTTAATTAATTAATTAATTTTGTATTTATTTACATACTAAATGTTGCCCCTCTTCCTAGATCTTTACAGAGTTCTTTCTATATCTCCCCTCCCCTTCTCCTCTGAGAGTGTCCCATATATCCCCCGACCTTGGGGCATCAATTCTCTGTAGGATTTGGTGCATCTTCTCCACTGAGACCAGACAAAGCACTCCTCTGCTACATATGTGCTGGGTTCCTAGGACCTGCCCTTGTATGCTCTTTGATTGATGGCTCAGTCTCTGGGAGCTCAAAGGGGTCGAGGTCAGTTGATGCTATTGGTCTTCCTATGGGGTTGCCATCCCATCCCATTCAGTTCCTTCAATCATTCCCTTAACTCTCCCTAAAGGATGTGCTGCCTCCATCCAATGTGTGGCTGTGAATATCTACATCTTAGCTAGGCTCATCCTCATAGATTCCTGGGAGTTTCCATTGTCCCTAGTTTCTAACTTGTCACAGAGATGCCCCAAACTATAATTCTAGTTGTTTATCCCAGTAATTTCTTCCTCTGTCTTTACCTACCTGATTCCTCCTGTTCACATCACCACCCTTTCCCTACTCCAATCCCTTTCCTCCATCCACTCAAGATGTCTATTCTACTTCTGATCCTCAGTGAGATCAAACACACACACACCTTGGACCTTCCATGCTATTTAGTTTCTTTGGGTTTGTAAGTGTATACATACTGTGTTTGTCTTCCTGGGTCTTGGTTACCTCATTTATCTTATCTAGTTCCATCAATCTGCCAGCAAATTTCATGATTTCATTGCTTGCAATACCTGAGTAATATTTTGTTGTCTAAATGCACCACACTTTCTCTGTCCATTTTTCAATTGTGGAACATATCAGGTTTTTCCAGTTTATGGATATTATGAATAAGATGCTATGTAGATAGCTGAACAAGTGTCCTTGTAGTAAGGTAGAGAATCCTTTTGGTATAAACCCAAGAGTGGTATAGCTAGGTCTTGACATAGATCTTTTGCAAATTTTCTCAGAAACTTCCATATTGATTCCCAAATTGGCAGCACAATTTGCATTCTCACAAGCAATGGAAGTGTATTCCCCTACTCCACGTCCTGGCTAGCATGTGTTGTTTCTTGAGTTTTTGATGGTATCCATTTAGAAGGGTGTAAGATGGAATCTCAAAGTTGTTTTGATTTGCATTTATCTGATGACTAAAGATGCTGTACATCTCTCTTTTTTTATTGGATATTTTCTTTATTTACATTTCAAATGTTATCCTCTTTCCCACTCCCTCTCAGAAACACCCTATCACATCTTCCTTACCCTTCTGTACAGGATTCTTGCTCATTAGAGATTCTTCTTCAGTATCTCATTTTTAAGTGGGTTATTTAGTTTGTTAATTTCTAGTATATATATATGATCTGAATATCATTCCTCTGTCAAATGTGGGGTTGTTGAACATCTTTCCTATCTTGTAGGATGCTGCTGTTTTGTCCTTTAGATGCTTTTTGGTTCTATGAAGTCCCATTTAATTGTTGATCTTAGTGCTTGAGCTGTTTGTGCTCTGCTCAGGAAGTTGTCTGCTAAGCCAATGCATTCAGTGCTATTCTCCTCTTTCTCTTCTATTAGGCTTAGTGTATCTTGCTTTATGTTTGATCCACTTGGACTTGAGTTTTATACAGGGTAATAGATATGGATCTATTTTCATTCATCTACATATAGACATCCAGTTTGACTAGCACCATTTGTTAAAGATACTTCTGGTTTTACATTGTATAATTCTGGTTTATTTGTCAAAAACAACATGTACTCCAGGTTTGGGTCTAGAAATACATCCTAGAGATGTGTAATAAAAATGTATCTCTTTTATAACATCTGCTTCATAGCTTCATAAATTTTGATTTTTGTAAATAGCAAAATATCTTTTTAGTATTTAGATACCTCAGTATAGAATGAAAATATTCCTAGAAATAATGAAAGTAATGCAATCACATGTGGACCCAAGTGACAAACAGAAAACAAATGAATGCTTCAGCTACTAAAAAACAGAAAATAAGTCCTATAGCTACTTTTTTTTACTGTTACACTTTGATCACTCTCTTAAATCATACACAATTGAGTTTTAATTATCTCTCAATATTCTAACATAATTAGGTTTTCTTCATATTTAACCATCTGAAATATATATATTTATATACACCAAGTATCTGCCACAGTGCTTACTAAATGATAATATCTAAACATATTTTGCTGAATTTAGATACATGGGAATAAACAATTTTTACTTTAAATACAGCTGGATTTTATTTTTTTTGCTAATACAATTTCAATGTATTTCTGATTATATATAATAATCACATGAATAAGCTGCTTGTGAAAATCTAGGACAAATTTTTCATATCTACTTATCATCTTTTTAATATAAGCTCAAGATACTCATATAGTCACTGCACTAGCTTTGTAGATAAGGGTGCCCTTGAGCTGGATAAACTTGCTGTGTCCTCCTCCTCCAGAATATGAATATCATATGTACATACCACCTATTGTTTTCATTTTCTCTCAAGTGATAAATATTTCAGAGTCTAGATTTCTCCCATAACCTGTAACTCAACAACACACCACTGCACTTTCTTCCTAGGGTATATGAAATTCTGTTCAGGTTAACCAAATCTTTTTGGCTGTGTATAGTGTGTTGTTTGAATTTAGTGACAGTGAACTGGTCTCATTGAATTTTAGAGTACATACAAGAAAACAGGGTATTATTTTTTGTAGAGCAGGAAAAAATGTTTAATTATTTCTTATGTGGTTCCTTTCTTGATTAAAAAAAAAAAAAGTTGTCCTTCTTTAACCTGACCACATTTGTAACAATTACAAGCACTCCTTAAATTTGAAAAAAGGGAAGTCAAATTCTTCTCAAATTTTATGTTTTTAGGAGAATATATCACAAATTCTTTCCTAAAATGAGTCTGGTAGTTA
>JADRCD010235186.1:0-28439 GCA_019843815.1 Montemys delectorum
CTTCCTTCAGTCTCTGCTCCATAGTTAATCTCTGCCACTCTTTCTGTGTGTGTTTGGTTCCCCTTTTTAAGAAGGAATGAAATGTCCACATTTTGGTCTTCCTTCTTCTTAAGTTTCTTGTGGTTTGTGGGTCATTCTTCCTATATTCCAAACTTCTGGGCTAATAACCACTTATCAGAGAATGCATACCATGTGTGATCTTTTGTGATTGGGTTACCTCACTCAGGATGATACTCTCCAGATCCATCCATTTCTCTAAGAATTTCATAAATTCATTGTTTTTAATAGCTGAGTAGTACTCCATTGTGTAGATGTACCATATTTTTACAATGTCATTTCTTTTTATGATGTGCTTACCATTAAAAGTTAAACCTAAGCGCTTTGGATATTTATTTGAAAATTCCCATGAATCTTTGATTCTCCTTATGAACTTTAAAACATTTTTTAATCTTTATTTTTTTTTTATGTGTATAGGTGTTTTGCCTGCATGTATGTTTGTGCACCATGTATAATTAGTGCCTGCAGGGGCCAGAAGAGGGTATCAGATCCCCCTGGAACTGGAATTACAAACCTTTGTGAGCCATCATGTGGATGCTGAGGATCAACTCTAGTCCTCCAGAAGGGCAACCAGTGCTCTTAACCATTGAACATTCCAGCTCATGAAATTCTTTTCAACCAAACAAAAAGTCATCTTCATATTTCTGATGTAATATACTTATAATGGATAGGGTCTAAATACCTGATGTGAACCTAATCTGTTATTCAAGTAATATTTACATTGGACTTAATGTTCTTACTGGTTTTCTAGTGAGGAGATTTCCAGTGAAGATGATGAGCTAGTGGGAGAGAAGAAGAAACAGAGAAAGGTCCCACCCAAGAGGAAGCTAGAGATGGAGGACTATCCAAGCTTCATGGCCAAGCGCTCTGCTGACTTCACCATCTACAGGAACCGCACACTGCAGAAATGGCATGATAAAACCAAGCTTGCTTCTGGAAAACTGGGCAAGGTGTGTGTGTGTGAGTACATGTGTGCATCTACTGGCTTCTACCATTTGATGCTAACTTTATTAGAATGTTTTATTCTGGAAAGGTTGCCTTGTTCTGTGCTCAAAGTATGAAATACTTTTAAATAAGCAGATTTGAAAACATAAAGGAGCAGAAGAAAGTGATGACTGCTTAAGACTAAGATTTTTCTGAGAACTGTTGTAGGTTTACTCAACTTTTAACAGAATCCTCCCGCCCCTGAAAAGACAACTCTATCTCTTTCTGCTGATATAAAGAGAAGCCATTGTAGCTGCCTTCAGCACTGACATGCGTTATCTGACATTGTTTAATATTGTTGTAGGGTTTTGGTGCCTTTGAACGTTCAATCTTGACTCAGATTGATCATATTCTGATGGACAAAGAAAGATTACTTCGAAGGACACAGACCAAGCGTTCTGTCTACCGAGTTCTTGGCAAACCTGAGCCAGTCCCTGAGCCTGTTGCAGAGACATTGCCAGGAGAACCAGTAAGAACTTGGGATGCATGCTTATAGGAACAGTCTGTTGGGAGGCTAGTTAAATGAATAGCCTTCAGAATGAACTCTTTCTGTGAGAAACTGGTGAGCTGCAGAGATCAGCACTGCTCTGCTGGGGTCAGCATGAGGCTTTGTAGTACTTCTGTCACGTCTCCATTTTGTGTTTGATATAGGAGTTCAGCAGGGGAAATGTTGAAAGTTCAGTTTTTAAGATTTAAGGGATTTGGGATGTTTATAGTTGCTTCTGTGATCTGGAGATCAAACCCAGGGCCTCACATGCTGTGCAAACCTCTACTACTGTCCTGCACCCCAAACCTTAAAATATAGTTTCAAAGCTACAGTGTAGAAATGGCAGCATAGACATTTACTTAATGTTTACCTTTGGGTACTCTAGAAAAGATCTGAAGGTAGAATATTAAAATTCTTTTGTTTAAGATGAAATATTTTTATTTTGGGTTTTTTTTTGGGAGAAGGATATTTCTGAGACAGGGTTTCTCTATGTAGCCCTGGCTGTCCTAGAAATCACTGTGTAGACCAGGCTGGCCTCAGACTCACAGAGACCCATTTGTACCTGACTTCCAAGTGCTTTAATCCAAATGGATTAAAGGCATACACCACAACACCTGACTATTTTTTGTTTATTTTATGTGTATGTATGAATGTTTTACCTCCATGTATGGTTGTGTACGCACTGAGCATCCGGTGCTTGTGGATGCCAGAAGGCACTATTGGATCCTCTGGAACTGGAGTTAACAGACTGTTGTTAGCTATCATATGAATGCTGAGAACTGAACCTGGGTCCTCTGTAAGAGCAGCAAGTGCTCTTAACTGCTAAGCCATCTCTTAATACCCCTCCCCCTTTTAATTTATAATTTATATATTTTTATATTTATAGATTTTTTTTTAAAAAAAAATTAGAATTATCTCACTTCCCCTTTTCCCTTTCCTTCTTCTAGCTCTTCCATGCTTTCCAACTCTCAAACTGATAGTCTCTTTTTCTTTGGTTTATTATTATCGCATACATATATACAAATATCTAAATACAGCCTGCTGAGTCTTTTTTTGTTGTGTGTGTGTGTGGTGTGGTTTCAGGGGTTTCTACCTCATATTGAATAACTAATAAGGGAGCTCATCCCTGGAGAGGCTAGTTTTCCCTCTCCTAGAAGTCATTTGTCTATGGATAAAATCTTTGAAACGTTTCCCCTTCCATGTTACATATTTTTATTTTTTAATTACATATATACATATATATGTATACATATATACTTAATACTTTTTAATTTCATAAGATTTTAAAATGAAGCATAAATTTTTTTTCTACTCTGAAAATTCTAATCCTTATATTGTTGCTACAAGCTTTATGAATATGACATATATGTAACACAGATAAATGTGATTTTTTTTGCCTTTTAAAATTATTTTTTAAATATTCATTTTATTTTTAATAATATGTGTGTACACACACGCATGTGGGTATGTGCATGTGAATGCAGGCCAGAGGCACTGAGTCCTCTGGAGCTGGAGTTTATAGGTATGTTGTGAACAACCTGATATGTGTGTTGGGAATTGAATTCCAGTCCTCTAGAAGAGCAATACATCCTCTTAATCACCAAGCCCTGAGAGACTCCAGCCCCTTTTTAAATCTTTAAAATATTGTTTTCACAGTTTCATCTCACACACACACACATACACACACACACACACACACACACACACACACACACACACACCACATGGTATGTATTCCAATAATACTCTCTCCCATTACCCTCTCTTATCACCTTCTCATTCCACCAAACTCTGTCTTCTTCCCAGACAGTCTTCTCTTACCTTTATGTCTTTTCTGTTTGTTTGGCCTATTGCTGTTAATTAGGATTTCCTCCATAAGCATGGATAGATTATTTGCTTGAGCAAAGACGATTTAGCATTGAAGAATATGGCTCTTGTGTCCCCAGCAACCATTAACTGCTTATAGCACCTCAGGGGGTTGTTTTGTAAAAATTAAATCAAATATATGTGCATCTATATAAATATGTAAAATGCCATTATATTTTAAAATATTTAAAAAAATTAAATATACTATATTCTAGATACTTTAGCATGAAAATCTACCTTATTTTTTCTGTATATAACGAATTCCATTGTATGCTGGGCTGTGGTGGTGGGAAGCAGTGGTAGACAGATCTCTTGAGTTCCAGGCCAGCCTTGCTCATCTACAGAACAAATTCTAGGACAGTCAGGACTATACAGAGAAATCCTGTCTGGAAAACAACAAACTAAAAAAAAAAAGAAATTTCTATTGAAAGATGGTAAGCTTTAATTTAGTCAAACTTGATGTTTCTGTTGTCTCCAGTTAGAAACAAATTATAGGAAACATTTATAAATATTTCTATTTGTTTGTGTGAATATATGGATGAATTTTTAAAAGTGAAAATGTTAAAAAAAATACATTAAATACTGATCTGGTATTGCCAAATTACCTCCTAAAAGGCTCATATTAATTTCTAGTCCCTCTGGCTCTTTTCTCAGTCCTGGGTATTACCAATCTGAGAGGTAAAATATTTTTTTGTGTAGATTATGCCCCTTTATTCTGTCAACCACCTGTTATTTTTCCCTCCTTTCCCACCCTTTTTTTTTTTTTTTTTTTTTTTTTTTGAGACTTGATCGCACTATAGCATTCAGGTTATTGAAACTTTTTACTTATTTTATTGAATTAATTAATTAATTTATTTATTTATTTTAAGAGTTCTTAGCTGGGCTTTATGGCTCACACCTTTTAATCACAGCAGTCTGAGTTTGAGGCCAGCCTGGTCTACAGAAGGAGTTCCAGGATAGCCAGGTATACATGAGAAACTGTCCTGAAACAAACAAACAAATGAATGAATAAATAATTAAATTTTAAGAGTTCTTTATATCTTAAGGGAAAAGTGCTTTGGCCTTTAGGCATAGTCCTTAGAGTAGCTAGGTTGACTGGGCAGACTTCCTGGGACTCACCTTCACACCCATTCCCTTCCTGTTGACTTAGGAGAGCCTTCCTCAGGTCCCTGCCAATGCTCACTTGAAGGACTTGGATGAGGAGATATTTGATGATGATGACTTTTACCACCAGGTATGAATTTTACGTGTCCTTCCTTTGTTACAACAAGCCAGGTTTTTGCATTTTAAAAACCACTGATTGCATTATCTGAGTAAAAGGGAGGAGTCAAGGAGTTAAGACTTAAATGGTGTCATTCTGGATTGTGGGTTTTCTTTGACTTCATATTTTCCTTTTGAGGTAAAAACAGCTCAGCTATATTGTGAATGCTGTTCTGGTCTAAATTATCTGTAAAACTGTTTGAGCTTCTTTTAGTCAGGTGTTTACTCTTTGCTACTGCTGGGCGATATTTTTGTTTTCAGTTTTGAGCAATTGTCTCATTGTCTGCTAGTCCAAGGCAGCTTCAAACTGGCAGTGCTGCTTCAGTCTCTTGAGTGCTGGGACAACGGTGTGTACTATCACATTGGTTATTCAGCCTAACCTTCCTTGTCCCACGCCAGGTACTAGCCATGAGACCCAGAGCCTTGCACATGTTAGGCAACAGTTGGGATCCTAGAGTTCTTGAGTTTTTGCATTTCTGGGTCTATAACCTAACTCAGTCTTTTCTAATGTGATTTGTTAAAACAAACAAACAAAAAGATTAATTTACTTTTCTTTTCCAATTTTTATGTCTGTGAACCATGAATGTTCTTTGTGCCCAAGGAGGCCAGAAGAGACTATTAGGTCCCTTGGAACTGGAGTTATGGATAATTGTGAACCTCCATGTGGGCACTGGGAACTTATCCCTGGTCTTTGCAAGAACAGTAAATTCTATTAACCAGTGAGCCACCTCTCCAGTACCTTTAATGTAATTTTTTGGTGTGTATTTAAGTCAATTTAGTTGTGCATTAAAAATGTAAGCTACTGTTGGATTTCTCATCTTTCTGTCTAATAGTTTAACGAGATCATCAGTAAGAGGTGATCTATGATCCAGTCCTCAAGTTTTTATTTTCTCATTGTTGTAATTTTTTTTTCTGACATTTTTGAGATAGCATCTCACTGTGTTGTCTAGATTAGTCTTGAACTTGCAATTCTTTGCTTGTACTTCTCCTGTGCACAATGAGACTCCGGGGCGGGGTGCCACTTGGTCTCAGCCTAGTAGTTCCTGTCCCTTAAAGAGTTCTCCCAGTTCTTTTCCTGACGTTATTTGCTTCCATGTCACTCTTTTCTAATAATCCTAGTGCTTGCTTAGATGGACTAAACATTGAGATATTCTAAAGGGCTATAGTAACTGTCTATTCCTGAATTTCTTGTAAGTTTTATTAATGAAGTGTGCTTTCTTGCCCAATGGGGAATTGAGGATGCTGCTTACTGGTGCCGCACTGTTTTTTGTGGAGCCATTGCTCATCAAGATAAGACATTACTCTTGAATTTTTAGTTAGTTTTTGTCAGAGAATTTGCAACAACTTGTTGAAGATTTAGTCAGAAAAGATTTAAATGTACTGAAGAAACATCTGAGGGAAATTATGGTAAAATAAGAACAGGTGATCTGTCTGTGTTGGGAATGTCTCTGATTTGCCGTGGAAAGAGAGACTCATTTTAATATTTCTATTTAAAATGGTGTGCATATGTGTTTGTATGTGTGTGTATGTACATTCACAGTGTGTGTACAGTATCTGTTCAGAAGAGGGTGTTGAATCCATGAACCTGGAGTTACAGGTGATTGTGAGCTGCCTGATGTGGGTGCTGGAAGTCAAACCCCTGTCTTCTGCAAAAGCAGCATATGATTTTACCCTGCTGAGCCATCTCTCCAGACCCACCATTTTTTAATGTTTGATACAATTATTGCCATAATAAGTGTGACAAGTATATTAAGGGTAGAGGAGAAAGTATTGGCCTCAGCTGCTCCAGTCAGGGGTCTTGATTCTTTTCCTTCTCTCCTCTTCTTAAACCCATTTGTCTGAAGGACAGGGAATGTTCTAGAGAGTCTAAGGATATACTTGACACAGGATATTAATGCTATCTAATTGTGTGAGATCATGGGAGACAATCAAAAGTGTTGTAGTCCTCATTAATTGAAGTGTTCATTGCTGGAGTAAAAGTGCATTGTGAGTTAAATAGACTGAAGAAGGTAAAGCTGAAATAGCTGCAGAGAAGGCGATTCCATTGGCAAGACCATGGAGTCTTGAACATATTTCCTTCATTATTTCTTTGTCTTCTCTTTTTATTTTTTATTTATTTTGATTCTGAAGGCCTGTTTAAGAAATGTCATTACTTGATTGGTCCTTTATCCCAATTAATAGTTTTAACTTCAATAAATTCTGATTTCAGAGTTATGACTAGTCACATCTAAGCTTTTCCCCTTGCTGGTTAATTGGGGTGCTGAGGTTAATCTAAATTAAAACTTAAACTAAATAGAGGTCAGTAAGGCAGCTGAAACACCTGAGTGAAACAAATGGGGCTGCCAGGCACAACTTTATCTTGGCTGTTTCCCAGGAGGGAAGTGGCAGCAAATTGGAGTTGTTTCAGCCTTCTGTAAAGGTGAATGATGGGTGACACTTGTTAATGTACAGCATCTCCGGAAGCATTCCAGATTGCTTTGCTTCTGTACCAACTGCTGCCATCCTTGCACACTCAGTAGGAACTGGACCAGTTGCCAACATCTGGCAGCACAGCGAGGCACGGGTGCAAGTCTTGAAACCCCACAGATTCTAAATATGGTGCTCAGAACTGTGCAGGCTTTAATCACTTACCACTCCTTGGCAGCAGGCTACGACAGCTTATCCTAGCCTCGTACATCACATCCTGACATCTGCTGAGCTGCAAGGCAGCTGCACATTCATTTTCTTTTCTTGCCTTTTCCCATTGCTTCTTAGCCCTCTTCTGCTCACTCACTGCCCCTTCCCCCCCCCCCCCCCCCCCCCCGTCTCCTCCCTTCAGCTTTCCTCCCCTCCCCAATATGCTGCTTGGAAGAGATGATCTGTAAAGATTACTGCTTCATTGTGTGCGAGTAATTGTGGTGATGCTAGGCCCTTGACAGACACAGCGTAGCACCTGTTCTGCTGACCTGGTTAATTTCTTCTGTTGAGTGGGATTTGCCAGAGATTGGAAGTGAAGCCAATTCAATGATAAGGCTAAAGAAAATGGCTGTATGTTTTCTGTCACCTCCCAATTAAATTGGCTTCATAAAGTGCTTTCCTTATTTGTCAGGGTAGTGAGCCTGAGCTAAGTGTTGCATTCAGAAGGGGTACAATGTGTTACAATAGGACTGTGAGTTTCTTTTATTTTTTTCTCTTTTGTCTTTTTAAAATATGGTCATGTGGATGGGGTAGATGGTGTATATAATACATTTCACACACACACCTTTTTAACATACTTGAGGCTAAACTCTTTGGGTCTATGTTTTGTAAGGAAGAGATTATAGCCACATTGAATTTTAATGTTCCATTGTTAGGGTTTAAAGGCTTACTTGGTTAATTCAGGTATTATGAGGCTGTGTAAATGGCCTAACTGCAGAGAATGATGTATAGGGTCAGAGGCCCCACACCTGCTCACACACATTCAATTTTACTCCCATTCTTTGTTTTTTAATGGTCCTTGAACTTTAAAAGCATGCCTACTTTATTTAGTAATATACAGGTATACACACACATACACACAAACACATATACTTATGTAAGCATGTGTATACAAAAATGGTGACACTAAGGGGTATCATTATAAATCTCATCCATCCATCCATCCATCCGAGACAGGGTTTCTCTATGTATTTCATCCATCCTGCTTGTCTTGAGCT
The DNA here is from genome assembly GCA_019843815.1 of Montemys delectorum. Classification (NCBI taxonomy): domain Eukaryota; kingdom Metazoa; phylum Chordata; class Mammalia; order Rodentia; family Muridae; genus Montemys; species Montemys delectorum. The sequence continues at coordinate 8,329 of JADRCD010235186.1, forward strand.
TAGTATGTAGACCAGGTTGGCCTAGAACTCAAAAAGATTCTCCTTTCTCTTCTCTCAGAGTGCTAGGATTTTTTTTTTTTTTTTTTAAAGATTTATTTATGGGCTGGAGAGATGGCTCAACAGTTAAAAGCACTGACTGTTCTTCCGAAGGTCCTGAGTTCAAATCCCAGCAACCACATGGTGGCTCACAACCATCTGTAATGAGATCTGATGCCCTCTTCTGATGTGTCTGAAGACATCTACAGTATATTACATATAATAATAAATAAATCTTAAAAAAATTATTTTATGTATGTGAGTATACTGTAGCTGTCTTCAGGCACACCAGAAGAGGGTATCAGATCCCATTACAGATGGTTGTGAGCCACCATGTGGTTGCTGGGAATTAAACTCAGGACCTCTGGAAGAGCAATCATCGCTCTTAACTGCTGAGCCATCCATCTCTCCAGCCCCAGAGAGCTAAGATTAAAGGTGTGTTCCACCATTCTGGCCTAATTTTTTTTATTTTTCTAAATGACTTTTGAAATTATCCTATTTGTATTAATTATTACTTGGTTTGCTGAGATAGAACACTCTGACTGAAAGCAACTTATAGAAGAAAGAGTTTACTTGAGTTTCTGTTTCCAGAAACTGAAGAGTCCATTATACCAAGGTGGGCATGGCAGCAGGCAGACAGAGCAGGAACCTGAGAGATCACATCTTCAATTGCAAGCAGAGAGCAGAGCAAACTGGAACTACTACAAGGCTATGTATTTTCAAAGCCCTCCCCCAGTGATGTACTTCCTCCAGCAAAAGTGCCCCTCCTCCGCCTCCCAAACAGCAAGCCCTTCTTCCCTAACACTGAGCATTTCATTGGCTCTGTTTTTATTTATTTAGGCATAGTCTCACTGTGTAGCCCAGGCTGGCCTCCTTCCTCAGCCTCTCCAGTGTTTCCATTATAATTTAACCCTATAATTTTAATTTCTATTGCATTTATCTGTTTGTTTTGTATCTGTGTGCAGCTATCGTGTGAGTTTATATGCATGATGCACATGTGGAGGTCAGAGGACAAATCACAGGAGTCAGTTCTCTCTTCCTTCCCTCATCCCGTCTCTGGTGAAATTCTGATCATTAGGCTTTCCTTGTTAGCATACACCTTTACTTCCTGGGGCATCTTGCCAGCCTAATCCTTTCATTTAAAAAAATTCCCTGGCAGCATGTGTATAGTAGAGGATTGCAAATTCGATCATCAATAGGAGGAAAGGACCTCGGCCTTGTGGAGGTTCTGTGCCCCAGTGTAGGGGAATGCCAGGGCCAATAAATGGGAGAGGGTCTGGTGGCAGGCATGGGGAGGGGGGAGACAAAAGGAGTTTGTTCTTGTTGTTTTTGTTTGTTTGTTTGTTTTTTGAAGGGGAACCTGGGAAAGGGAAAATTTACATGTAAATAAAGAAAATATCTAATAAAAAAAAAATCCAAAAAAAAATTCCTTTATTACATTTATTCATTTATATGTGTGTGTGTGTGTGTGTGTGAGTAGTTTGTACATGTGAACTCAGGTTTCTGGGCTTGGTGGCAAGCACCATCACCCACTCAGCCATCTTGCCAGTTTTAGAGCTGATAGATTTAAAAAGTTTGAAAACTTAAATAATGTCCTAAAAAAAAAATCACACAGCAAATGGCAACATTAGCCTCAATCTCTAGGCTACCGAGACCAAATTTTGTTCTTTCTATGTACCCTTATTTCTTAAACATTTCATTCTTTAGCCATAAAAAAATTATAGCTTTATGGTTTTCAGTTTGTAAATAAATAAGCTTCATTTTTTTAGGACTGGAAGAAATATTATGTTGTTAGAAAGTAATTTTTTTTTCTTTAGAAGGCAAATGATTTATTGAACTCCTGTTATTTAACAACTCTAATGAAAAAATTAGCTTTGTAGTTTGGATTCTGGTTTGTGTGAAAGCTGGATTACCGAAAGCCTGGTATACCTGGCAGTGGGGACTTTATGAAAGGCCTGTGGTCTTCTGCAGAAAGTGGTGTAAGTTCTCACTTTTGAACGGAATTGGTTTGCATTCGGTCTGTCTACTTTCAAAGCTCATCCCTAAAGACAATTTCACAAAACATCAAGTGAGCATGAAGCATGGTCCTTCAGAAATGTCTTAAGTACCTATCTTTCATTTTCATGTACTGCTTTGTGACATGTTTTTAAAAGGTGGGTTTCCTGTATTGCCACTCCTTAGGGGTTTCTTTTGTTTCCTTGTTTAAAAGCCCAGGTAGATTTTTCTTGGTAACCTGAATTCTTAATGGTTTAAGAGCAAATATTCTCTGAGTACTTGTTATGTACCAGCCACCTAAACTAAGTAGACTGGTCGCTGACATCTTTCTTTAATCCTGGTAAGGTCTGGTGTGATATGATTGCCCTTAACAGTAAGCAATGTAAAGTGACTGGGCTTTTCATATCCCAGACCTCTGACTAGTTTCTTGTCACCTCAGCAGTTATTTTGTTCAGATAGCCCAAATTGAACTTGGATGTTGACAGGTAGTGTCTGCATTCCTAAGGGTTCATTAGGATTTTATATGTTGCTTCCAGCTTTATTTAGTTTTAATCTGGTTTGTCTTGCCACTGAATCTTGGCAGGAGTACCTAGAGAAAAGCATAGCAGGCTTTTCTTTTTTTGCTGACCACTTTGATGGGTTAAATTTCTCCTTTTATTTCCATTCAGGACATGTCTAGTACTGACCTTGCTACATGCTTGGCCTCTGTATCCAAGATATTTGATAATGCCATAAACAAGTAATTACTAATTTGGTGAACTATTAAAAGTTGATCATGTTGAAAAAGAAGTAGAGAAGCGGCAGGCTGTCTGACAAGATGGTTTTCTTTAATTAACCCAGTGAGTGATTAATATGGACAGTTGATGTAGTGGCTTTAATTGTGTGCATTTAAATGGAAGTGAGACTAAGCGGTGTCTCAAGCCATCGCCGAAGTTAGTGGTAGTATAGTGGTCTTTCTGTTGTTGTGTAACTTCCCAGTGGCCTAGTTAATGCTTATTAACGTGTTAGGAAGTCTGATTTGAATTTCTTCTTGCTCTCACAAATACTGGGAAATAGATGCCTTTTATAAGAGCTCTTTTTTGTATTTAATTTTATTTTTAAATGTTCATATTTGGGATCTGGATAGTGGTTCTTAAGTCTAATGAAGTTTATTGTATATAGGTAGTAGTGGTGATTTTAGAGAGAAAACATACAAGTAAATTAATTTGAAAATTGACATTATGAGCCAGGCGGTGGTGGCGCATGCCTTTAATCCTCCCAGCACTTGGGAGGCAGAGGCAGGGGGATTTTTGGGTTTGAGGCCAGCCTGGTCTACAGAGTGTGTTCCAGGACAGCCAAGGCTACACAAAGAAACCCTGTCTCTAAAAACAAAAAAAAAAAAGAAAAAACAAAAAAGAAAGAAAGAAAATTGACATTATGGCTGAAGATAGAGCAGAGAGATAACAATTTTGGGTTTGGGGGACATAGTAATATCATTTTAAAAAACTAATTAGCAATTAAATTAAATTCTAACAATCTCAAGATTATTTTGTGTATGTCCCATGTGTAAGAATTTTATTTGAGGTACATAGTATCTTGTACATTGTCTCTGTAGACATTGCCATTGTCAGCATTGAGTATGGCGTCAGCACCAGCATTTGGTCACTAGCTTGAGGTCATTATCATACAAGCTGCTGCAGAACAGAAGAACAAAAGGTACTTTTTCCCCCGACGTCAGTTTTATTTCATTGAGAAAGAGTCTTATGTAGCCCAGGATGGCATTGAACTCTTGATCTACTTCTATACAAGGGTCCTTCCATATACAAGAATTATAGCCCTGAACACTACACCCAGCAAGAGCACATTTTAAACACTACGTCCAGAAGTTTCATCAAACTACAGACAGCATCAAGGGAAGGTAATATGACTAGGCCTTTGACAGGGTTTCACTATGTTCCTTGGCTGGCCAGGAATTCTCTATGTAGACCAAACTGGCCTTGAGCTCACAGAGATCCTCCTGTCTCAGCCTCTTGGAATTAAAGGAATATGCCACCATACCTAGCACCTTCATTTCCTTTGCATCACTGTTTAAGAGTATACCAGAACCTGACTTATATACGTCTGCTTCACTCATTAAAGATACAACTGTAGAACAAAGCTACAATAAACAGTGTAGTTTATTGGGCTAGTTAGGAAAGAAGTAAGGTTGCCTTACAACTGTTGAAGAAACGTTCTTAAGCTTAAATGGTTCCATAAAAGTTTCCTTGGTAAGTATGTGGCCAGAATTGCCTTTCTTGTAATAATAAGCACAATATGTACTGGCCAAGTGTAAATTAATAGGATACCAGCAGTATTTTTGTAACTGTAAGTGAAGAATTTGGTACTTCTCAAGGAATAAAAACCCTTTCTCCACTCAGATAGGCATATTGACTTGGTACCAAGTTCTGTTTAGTGTTTTCTTTCTTCACAGTAACTTACAGGGAAATGCTCTAACAAAGAAGAGGGTAAGTTAATTAGACCTTCCGAAATATGTGCGACTATAGATCTAAAATTGAACCTTCTTAGACTCAAGGAGTGACCAAGGGCTCAGCCCTAACACAGAATCAGAACATGGGAACAAAAGTGTTCTTGATTCCAATTTGATTTTCTTTATAGTGCATTTACCTTTTGATTGGACAAATTTGAAAATTCACTGAGGACACTCTGACAGTTCACATATATCACTTTTATGCAATTATGACCATTCCATTAACACTTGTTGTGCCAGGTGATGGCTTTATAGAGGCTAATCTGCTGAAATTCCCTTCCCAAGGAATTAGTCTAACAGCAGGAGGTTCTAACCTTGTGTAGTTACACAGCTCTTCTTTAAAACTGTGACTTGAGCCAGACAAGGTGGTCCATACCTTTAATCTCTGCACATGAAAGATAGCAATAGGATACACACAGTCTCAAAAACTGCATAACTGGAGGAGCAGACACACCTTCAATCCTTCCATTCAGAAGGCAGAGCCAGGCAAATCTGAGTTCAAGGCTGGCCTGGTCTACATAACAAAGTTCCAGAACTATATAGTTAGATTTTTCAAGAATTCAGTCATGAATTCAGATGATAAGAAGAGCCTTTAGATTGATGATGGTCACGAGAGGATCCCATTGTGCTATTGTCTTACCTTTTGGAGAAGAAAACCCTTCAAGCTCCGTATAGTGACAGCCTGGGATGGGAAGATTATAAGTTTGAAGGCAGTGTGGGCTGCATAGAGTAGTAAACCCCTGCCTTTACAAAAAACAAACTAAAAACAATGCCATTTATTTTCCCATTCAGTCAGTCAGCAAGCATTTGAGTTTTTTTTTAATATTTATTGTGCGAGTTTTTTGTTTGTTTTGAGAAATTCTCTTTGCTCTTCTAGTCTGTGGTTCAATGTAGTAGTCGTATCTAACTAAACTTAAAAGTTTTGTTTTTACTGTTTAGGAACAATCTCACTATGTTGCCTAGGCTACCCTAGAATTTACTATGTTTCCCAGACTGTTCTTGAATTCATGATCTTCCTGCCCAAACCTCCCAGTGCTAGGATTGCAGATACATGCCATCATGCTCAACAAATTTGTTTTGATTATTAAAATAAAATAAAATAAAATTTGAAAATCCACTCAGTCACACCAGCTACATATGTCAAGGGTTTAGTAGTGGCCTATACTAGAGACTATTGTGTCAGGCTCCGCAAATATGGATCATTTCTGTACTACCTGTATCTTCAGGGCTCCGATAAAGGCTGGAAGAAGAAAAGTCCCAGTTGTTTGGATGCTCAATGTAGGTTAGACAGGATGAAGCAAGGAAGCACTGACAATGCACTTACAGCAATGTGTCTTCCAGGCAATAAGGTAGTATCTGAGCAGAGACTAGGAAAGTCAACAGAGGAACGTGAGATAGGTCACAGGCTTGATATTTTACAGGGTTACAGGGTTGGGCTGAAAATAGATATAAGAATATAAGAGACAAGGGAGCAGATGTAGAGACTGGGAAGCCTGTGATAGTGCCTGCAAGAGATGGTGGGGTTCTTGACTAAGCTGGCTTTGGAGGGAAAGTGGGCTGTGCAAATGATTTGAAGACTGAGCTGAGGATTTACTGATGGATTGATTTCATGTAGAATATGACAAGATTAGTAAAAAATGACTAATATTTCTGCCTTTGCAATTAAAAGGATGAAGTGCTATTTGTTGAGATGGGAAAAAATAGTTGTACTTATTTGGAGAAGAAACCAAAACTTTGGTTATAAGTCCTCTCCTTCCTGTCTCTTCTTCCCATGTCCACATTTATTTAGTTGTTTTGTTTGTTTGTTTGTTTGTTTCGTTGGTTGGTTTTGTGTGTGTGTTAAAAGATTTTAGTTATTTTTAATTATATGTGTATTTGCATGCCAGTCTGTACATAGGAGTGCAGTTGCCCATGGAAGCCAGAAGAGTTTATAGATCCCTGGAGCTAGAGGTACAAGCAGTTGTAAGCCACACAGCATGGGAACTGTAGTTCTCTGCAAGAATAGTAGGTGATCCTAACCACTAAGCAATCTTTCTAGCTCCTTGTTCTGATTTTTTTAAACAACCTTTGCTATGTAGCTCTGGCTGGTCTTGAACTCACTCACTATGTAGCTCCAGTTTGTCTCCATCACTAATTGATAGAGGAATGCTCAACCCACTTGGGTGGCACCATACCTAGGCAGGTGGTCCTGAGCTGTATTAAAAGCTAGCTAGGCATGAGCTAGAGAGTGAGCCAGCAAGCACTGTTCCTCCATGGTTCCTGCATCCAGTTCCTGCCTGAGTTCCTGCCCTGACTTTGAACTGTCAACTGGCAGTATAAGACCCATAAACCCTTTCTTTGACTTGATTTTGATCAGTGTTAATCACAAAAGCAGAATGAAACTAGAATACCACATAAAGGTGGAAGCAGAGAATTGACTCCACTAGTGTGCCATGGCATGTGTGTGCAGGAGTGTACATGTATACAAATTTAGGGCCAGTAAAATGTCTCAGCAAGTGAAGGTGCTTTGTCGCCAGGTCTGAAAACCTAGATTCAATCCCTGGAACCACATGGTAGCAGGAGAGAACCAGTTCCTATATGTTGTTCTCTGACCTGCATGCATCTCCCCTCCCACACACATGTGCAGACCCACACACAATAGATTAAATGTAATTTCTTTCAAGTTGAAAGAGCTAATGCTGATGCAGGTTAGATTAAAGAAGAGTTATTATTCATTAGGAGGAAGAAGTCCAGTGTCATCGTAACACCATTAGCAGATAGAACGTGTCAAAGGAAGAAAACAGACCAGTATTTCTTACGCATATTGATATAAAAGCCAGCAAACTTGGGTATGATTGTGTGGATCAGTGATAAAGAGCCTGCCTACCATGTGCAAGGCCCTGGATTTGATTCTTTACACTGTAAAATCAAAAGTCCAAAAACTCAATCCATAAACATGTTGGAAAGATTTTATACTATGACCATGTGGTGTTTAGCCTATCTATTCAAGCCTAATTTAATAAAAAATATTAAGTAAATTAATATGATACATTCTGACAATAGAGTATATTTAAAAACAATAAACATTATTAAACATTATTTTCTTGATTAAAAAAAACACTCAGAATACATGTAAGTTCTCATCTGAGTATTCTGTCTTATTTCTAAGGGATTAGGAAAATGAACTCAGTCTCAGAAGACCCTAGAGTTAGGGCTCAGGGAATTAAATAAGCCTAGGGCACGGGGCCCGTGTTTCTCTTATAGCCATGTGAAGTTGATTGAGTTCAGACAATAGGATTTATTGTGGTTAGTGTCTTCCAAAGGAAATAGACACAGGATCTTCTCTCTAATTCTGGAATGATAAAGTTCACAATGCTTACATTTTTGTTTATGTGGTAAGCTTGCTGTGATGCAGGACCTTATCAGAGTGGTTCTGAATCTGTAGTCTTTTATCACACTCCCTCATTCACTGGTGATAGGATTGTAAATTGGTTTAGCCACCCTGGAAATCATTGTGGAGAATCCACAAAAAAATTAAAAATAAACCTGCCACGTGACCCTGAAATACCACAGTCCTTGGCACTCTTCTCCATATGTTCATTGCTGCTTCCTTCACAATAGCTAGGACAAAGAAACAACATTTAAGTGTCCTTTCATTGATGAGTGGAAAATGAAAATGTGTACATGCCCACTGTGGAATATTATTCAGCTCTAAAGAAAAATGAAATCATGAAATCCATTTCAGGTAAATAGATGGAATGAGGAGAGATGAGATGGAGTGAGGTCACATAGACCCAGGGATGCACGTGTGTTTGACTTTGGGGGCTGCCCAGGCTGCTGAGGCAGTTATGGCATGTGCACTTTGTTTTCTTTCCTTGCTAAAATCTCTGAATTCCAAGATTCTATCCCTTGTAAGAGGTTGTGGATCTGTGTAACAAAGGCACGGCCTGTAGGAGAGTAGAGGAGGCATACCAGGAGGAACCTTGGGGTCATTATCCACCTGATAAAGGTGAGCACTGGAGGAGAGGGTGCTGAAAAGGTGGCAGAGTCAATAGAGTATTGATCTGAGTGGGGAGGAAGAATTATTGGCATGTGACTGCTAGAGGCAGGATGTGAGAAGAGTCTGTTTCTCCCAGGCTTTTAGTCCTTATGAAACATACTTACAGAATAAATATTAGTTCTTGCCTTCCAGTTTCTACACAAATAATAGATTATATGATACTATTAAAAGAATCATTTCTAAGTGCCCAGAAATAGTTAGCACTTGAGCTTTGGCCCATAGGGACCCCCGTCCTAACATTTAGGACAGAAAGAAAAAAAAAATACCAGACCATATGTCTAGGAACCAAAAGGCCGGAATATTTCAATGAGGACGGTTGTAAAATTTAACCAATAGCACCCTTGTTCTTCTGTTACTCTTAGCAGAGTCCAAAGAGTGGCTTAATGCTATACTTGGTTCTTATTAAATTGTTTTTATTTGTGGTAAGAATAAAGGAAAAAGCAAATTGGCAACAAGTTCCCTAGCATTCAAATCACTGTATTCATACATCAGGGCCTGATGCTGATAGTGATTTTTCTTACACTTGTAGTAAATAATTAGACATTGAGATACTGTATATTATGTCTAAAAAAATATATGGTTTCTGATGAGAAAATTTACTGTTTTGACTAGTTGACTGTTTATGCCAACTGGCCAGGCTTACTGGAATATTATGATATTTGAAAACATTGCGTGCTCGCTTCGGCAGCACATATACTAAAATTGGAACGATACAGAGAAGATTAGCATGGCCCCTGCGCAAGGATGACACGCAAATTTGTGAAGCGTTCCATATTTTAAAGGGAAAATTTACATGTAAATAAAGAAAATATCTAATAAAAAAAAAAAGAAAACATTGCCCACCTCATTTGGTATTTAAGCTTGTCATCCTTCAATATCGCAGTCCAGGTGCAACACAGCTGAGTCAGAAGTAACCGAGAAAAAGTAACTGAGTTTCTAAAGTCCTGGACTGGAGGTCTCAGGTGGAATTACCCACTGCTATAGTGATACATTCTCTGCCCTAGTCCCAAATTGTGTGAGTGGCATCATTCTTGCAGGGATGTATATAAGAATCTGAATAACTGTATCACCTGCCCTGAACTATCAAGAGTAGAGTTAGTTGGGAATAAGTGGACCCTGTGGAAAGAGGTGAGAGAAGCAGGCCCTGTGGGAGGGGAATTATCTTGTGTTGAACTTACACTACGAGTGCATGCAGCAATTCCTTCCCTACAGTTTGAAATTATGATATATGCAAATCTATTTTTTATAAGTCTCAAGTAAAAATCACAAGTGACAGAGTTTGAGGGGCTCTAAGGGAAGACGTGGTGGCTGAGGAGTATGCAGAGCCCACAGTGTCTCTGGAATTGAAAAAAGGCAGGTCTTATAGGAAGATGCTTTTAAAAAGTGGTCTCATGAAATTGAAAGAAAAGATGGCAGAACAGAGACACATGGTAGTTACAGGTATGGAAACATGACCATAGTAGATCATGTTGTGGCTGAGTAGAGCTGGTCCCACCATTGCTGTAGCCCCTGCTGCAGGGGGGAGGAGAACTTGCATCATTGACTCTGCCCATGGGCTACAAGAGCCAGGGTCCTACTGGTGAGCCAGCAAGACAGCCAGCACTGAGGGCAGAGAGGTGTGCAATAGCCTGGAGTTCTTGGGAATCCTGCTCCTTGGTACTCTGCCCAGTGCAAGATCACTCTGACTCTGGACAACATCAGGAAATCCAAGATGAGTTTCAGTGATAGTCCAGTATTTATGGTTTCAGAAACCAGAAACCAGAAACTTTGAACTAGACCAATGACTTGTTGCAGTATTTTCATGAAAAGCTCTGTGTGTGTGTGTGTGTGTGTGTGTGTGTGTGTGTGTGTGTGTGTACACCTGTGAGGAATTCAAGGTGAGTGTTATCGGAGTGCATTGTGTAAAATTCCCAAATAATAAGAATATTCTGTTGGAAAAAAATGGCAAAATCACAAGTGTCTTCTTTTAGGGTTAATTTGGCTTTCTTTCTCTCTCTCTCTCTCTCTCTCTCTCTCTCTCTCTCTCTCTCTCTCTCTCTCTCTCTCTCTCTGTTTTTCTCATCTATTAATCATCTGTCTATCTCTTTGAGGCAAGGTCTCACTTTGTAGCCTTTAGCTGTTCTGTAGATCAGGCTGGCCTCACACTCAGAGATCCACTTGCCTCTATCTCCTGAGTACTGGAATTAAAGGTGTGTACTGTCACCACACTAGCGTCATGGCATCATGGTTAATTTGAAAGACTAGGGAACTAAAAAACAGACCATGGTTGTTAAAATAGGAAGGAGATAGAATAGGGGGAAACTCTTGTGGGAGAGTAAGCAGAAGGAAGAGTAAATGAACCTTTTTTGGAGACAGAGTCTGTGTAACCCGGGCTTACCTTGAACTTGCTGTGTAAGGGAAGATAGCCTAAACTCTTCATTCTCGTGTTTCTACCTAAACACTGGGATTACAGGCCCTGCTTTTGTACCTCATTGTGGGAGAGTCTGAACACACACACAGGAATTGGGCCATCTCTGTGTACTAAGGAAAGAGTTAGAAATCCTGCCTTCAGGTAGGCCAGCTGAGTTATAGAAAGGGTTGTCCTAGCACTGTCCTTCTCCAGGGTCTGTCTTTGGACTTTGAAAGCCTGAGAAGTGGAACTCAGTAGCTCTAGATTACTAGAGTTTTCTATATTTACAAAGCCAGGGATTATGTGACCTTAAAACCAAGTTCTTTTAAAATGGTTTAGCTTTTTGACAGCGTGCTAAGACAGTTAATTGGAGAAAAGAATAGTCTTTTCAACAAATGAAACAATAAGATTCCACACGTGCAAGAATAAAGCTGAACCTCTACTTTCCACCTTATACCATGTACAAAGTTAACTGAAAATGCACCATATAAATTTGAAAACTCTTAGAATAACTTATAGGAGTAAATCTCCATGATCTTGGGCTATACAGTGGTTTCCTATATACAACATTAAAAACACACATAGAGAAAAAAAATAGATATCAAAATTAACTACTTACCTGCTTCAAATGATACCATCAAGAAAGTGGAAGGGCATTTCTCTTGTAAGGGGCTACTGTACAAAGTACACAAACCTTGATAACAAAACATAATCCAACTTCATATTTTATTTTATATTATTTTTAAATTTATGTTTGTGTGTTTGTGTGTTTGTGTGTGTGCTTTGCTTGCAGTTATGTCTCTGTACTTTATGTGTACAGTGCCTTTGGAGACCAAAAAAAGTCATTGGACCCTCTGAGACTAGTTACACATGGTTGTGAGACCAGTTTACGCTGGAGACCAAACCTGGGTCCTCTTCAGACCATCTCTCTAGGACCTCTGGGTCAACTTTAAAATGAGTAAAGAATCTGAATATACATTTCTCCATGAAGATAACCAGTAAATACAGGAAGAGTTCCTACATTATCAGGGGCAAGCAGACTCAGACCACCATAAGTTATGGGTTCTTACTCTTTTGTTTTTTGGGTTTGTTTGTTTGTTTTGTTTTTTTAAGACAGGATTTCTCTGTATAGCCCTGGCTTTCCTGGAACTCACTCTAGCTGGTCTTGAACTCAGAAATCTACCTGCCTCTGCCTCCCAAGTGCAGGGATTAAAGGTGTGCGCCACCACTGCTTGGCATAGCTTCTTACTCTTAAGATGTGCTGTATTACCTTACTAAATACGATCCATGGATAAGATGCTGTTGTCATTTTCTGTATTGTTTCTAAAATCTTGGACCCCAGTAAGTTAGACAGGCAGCTGGATTGGTAGCATCTTCTCCACCAGAGTGACTAAGAAAAGGATGCAGACCTGGATGTGTGAAGTGCACAGGATGCTTGAAAGCAGACACAGCACCACCTTGGTATTTGAGGGACGGTGGCTGCAGTGTCATAGATCCTCTCCAGCTGTGTGGCTCTGAGTCCCAGTCTTTGTCAGGGCTTGTGGCACTCATCTTCCAGATGAAGCCATGCCTGTTGTGCTGGAGGAGCCTTCCATGAGCACTTGCTCCCCGGGGGCCATAATGGTCAGGCTCAAGGGATTAGGAGTGATTAAGAAAGCTAGGAATCTCTTTGTGTGGCTGGAACAAGGTAGGGCAGTAAAATTCAGTCATTTCATTCTTTTCTCTTCATTAAAAAATATAATAAAAATTATTATTATTAATATCTCCCTCACCCTTTACCCACCTTGCTTCTCACAGAACACTTGACTAGGAAGCAGAGCCCATTTGTGCTCAGCCCTCGGGCAGCTGTTTGCTCAGCAGCTGCGTTACACAGGTTTACCATGTTGCGTGTCTGTGGAGCACTGGATTTGGATCTTGTATTTAGCTGCCAGAAGTGACTGTGATGAAGTAGGAGAGATAAACTGATAGATTGGCTGCCAGAAAGATGTTAGGAATCAATCAGATAAACAGGGTAGAGAAATTGCTTGCTGTTTTCTAGTGATAATAAACCGGTGGCCTCTGGTCCCTGCATTTTTAACTGTAATTGCTGTGGTAATAATGCCCAAAATAAGCAAATGAGAAAACTTCACAGTAGGGTTTTTAATTGCGATTGAGATATCCTTTCCTGTGTGCAGTAAAGCTGCATGTTATGGTAGTGGATGTTTTGTAAATTTTACTTCTTCAGTACCTACTTACACACACAAATGAAAATTAGAAAGTAAACTACTTTCATGGGAATTTATTTCTTCTCTATCCCCCACAGGCTTCAACTATTTAATTTAGTGAAATATCTATGTAACCACTATGCCTTACCTGCAAAATAGTTGCTTGTTTTTGTGAAGAAACAAATTTTAAAGCCAACCATGTATTATTGATGGATGGTTAGCAGGACCTAGTTTATTTTAGATTTCTCTCAGATGTCTGGAAACTTAATTTCTGTTGTCATTTCTCTGTGTGTAGAACTTATATAGGAGGATTACACCTAATTTTATTATTGCAAGTTAAAGTTCTCTTCTCCTTTCCTGTTTAATGTCATAGCATCTTTATACTGAGCACTCTAAAGTCCTATGCAAACTCCTAAGTGTGTAAAAGGTACACATTGAGGTTTTTATTGGATTCAGTGGAGTGCCAAAATTAAGAGGAAAATGGGAGGGGGCTGGAGAGATGGCTCTGGTTAAGAGCACTGGCTGCTCTTTCAGAGGTTCTGAGTTCAATTCCCAGCAATCACATGGTGGCTCACAACCGTCTGTAACAAGATGTGATGCCTTCTTCTAGTGTGTCTGAAGACAGCTACAGTGTACTCAGATAAATAAATAAATAGATCTTTAAAAAGAGAGAGAGAGAATGGGAGAATAATGTTAGTGTTAACCCTAACATAGGAGAATGGAGACCCACTCCTTTATGTATAAAAGGAGTGAACACGAATGACTTCCTTTTGATTCTTAGAACTCTGGTGGCTGTGCTTGTGTTTGGTCATGTCTAGTTAAGCCAGGTGACAATACCAGCATGGTAGAGTACAGTTGTAAGAAGGGAAGAGGATAGTCTATACTCTTCATTACTGGCAGTCCTTCTGATTGCTGGGCTGTAGTTCTGAAGTTAACTTTGTGCCGTTATCCCGTTGGTTGGAAGCTGATATGTTTCTCTTTCTGTCTATAGCCCTTCCCACCCTACCTTTTTAAAGATTATCCATTGTTGATCAGACAAGGAAAACTGGTTGAAAACCAGTGAAAAGAGTGTTCCACACTCTGATGCATTTGAAAGAAACTCTAGCACCTTAAGTCATCCAGATGGATGTCAGTACAGCTACTGTGGTAGCTACTTTTGAATCCTTTATAAATACAAAAGGATTAATGCATATTCTTATTTATTTAAAAGTGGTCACTATGCTGTTCAGAATTCTTTCCATGCCCTTTTAAGCCAGTTGCCACTGGAAGATGATAATAACTCAGTTGTTTTCCTTTCTTCTTAGCTCCTTCGAGAACTCATAGAGAGGAAGACCAGCTCTTTGGATCCAAATGATCAGGTGGCAATGGGAAGGTAACTTAGATATGGTTTTCTGTTCATTCAAGCTGCTTGTGCAGTAGCTTCTCCCATTGAATCCTTTTAATTTTGCCTCCAAGACAATGACTGGTCCTGTAATTATCAGTCTTATGATCTTTCCCTTAGTGTGGGGCTGTGTTTATGTCCATAGCAATCTGCTGACCAGTGTGTAAAGGCTTCTGCCTAAACTTGTGCTCTCAGCTATTAGAGCAGGTTCCCTGCTGTGCTGTGTACAACAGGTTCCTGGCTCTGGTGAGTCTGCTTTGTTAATCTGCCCTGGTGTAGACCTCCAGCCCTCAGAGAAGCTTCAGCTTAACTGGAAATGGAACATGACAGCATTACCCAGAAGTCAGTGTAGAATGCACAGTAGTGAAGGAAAGGCTCTTGTTTGTATGCTTATCCTGTGCTTTCAAAACAAGAAGGGCATTTAGAGTGCCGTCTAATGAGTGGTGTGCATTTAAATAACCATGAGCCATAATTTGAAAAAGCATAAGAAAGAAATAAAAGCTGTAAACATCAGAATGAGATTCTGGGCAGAGCAGTATTTTGAGTAGGCAATGAAAGATTAACACTGATGAAGTAATTTTGAGTTGAATTTTAGGGTAGGGTACTGTTGATATTTCCTGTGTCTTTGGAATGTTGTAGGGATGTTCACTATATAGTTAATGTGATAGAGCAAATTGTATTTAAGTGATGATTATATTATACATTTATCTGACTTTACAATAAAATAGATTATGGTAATTAAGATTATATTAAGATTACAGTAATTGGATTTCCCTAGACTCCCCCTGCCCTATGTTGGATTTTCCTTGTGCAAGTCAGGTAAGATGACTAGCTGCTACTGCAATTTCACTTTTCATTTGTTCACAGGAACAATATGAGGGGATTCTTCTAGCTTATTTTCAACCCTTATATGAAAAATTAAATTCCTAAAGGACTCTTAAGATGACCACAGACATATGAATCCTATATGGACCCTGACCCACTAAACCATCTATGAAAAAGAGACAATCTAGGGTGTTTGGAGACTGATAAACAATTGAGAATAAATATTATTTATTGTATCAGTTTTCCTTTTTTTGTTTTTTGTTTTGTTTTGTTTTGTTTTTGTTGTTTTTTTAGGTATGATAATGGTATTAAAATTACATTGAGGCCAGGTGGTGGCACACACCTTTAATCCCAGTACCTGGTATTGTGCATATAAAAAGATAAAGAGAAAAAAAAAGATAAAGAAAAGTGGAATGTGTTCTATGGAGGTGTGGTGAGGTGTAGGGAAAGGGGGTGCCTCAGCAGCCCATGCTAAGGCATCCCTTCCCCCTGAGGGACCAGCTACACAGCAGTATAGTATAGAATAAAGTTTATTCAGGGCATGGGGAGGGGAGTCAAGAGGGTAGTAGAGGCAGAGGTGAGGGGGAGAGGGAGAGGAAAGAGACTACTTCCTGCTGGCATTGGAGCGACAGGTCTCTAGGAAACCTAGAACAATGGATATGGGGATGTTTGTCCAGTCTTAGAAGAGTTGGCTGTTGCCTTGGTGTCCAGAATCTATGAAACCATCTGTGGATAGATCAGAAGGAACACATCCAGTAGAAGCGTCTGTGTCTGTGAGAGATTGGAGTATCTGGAGGTTGCTTCTCTGGAGCTGTCCTAGATGTAGTAAGCACCTGGACTTGACAAGATGCTCACACATAACACACACATAACACACACACACACACACACACACACACACACACACACATTAAAGGTAGAGAATAGGATTAAGTATGTTTGGGAGAAAGAACATTTTTTTTCCACCTGGGAGGAAGAGGCAGGTGGATCTTTGTGAGTTTAAGGCCAGCCTAGCTACACAGGGAATTCTAGGACAACCAAGGCTACATAGTGAGAGCTGTCTAACAAAGTAAAAAAACAGAGAGGGAAGGAAAGAAGAGTTGTTATCTTTTATTAACAATATTACAGATAGAATGTAAATATTACTATATAGGGAATACAAATTAAACAACTATAAATCTAGTGGATGATTGTTAATTTAGAAAGGAAGAGCAGGTAAGATGGCTTAATACTTACAAACACTTGAAGCTTTGGTTCCCAGCACCCACGTGGTGGCTCACGTCCATCTGTACCTGCAGTTCCAGGGGATCTGACACCATCTGACCTCCATGGGCACAGGCCACACAGTTAGTTTACATAAATACATGCAGGTGAAACACTAACACACCTAAAGTAAAATAAATCTTTAAAAGCAATTAGAAAGGAGAACTAGTAAAATGACTTAGTAGGTAAAGGCCACCAAGTCTGATGATCTGAATTGCTGCTCTTGCAGATGACCTGGGTTTGGTTCCCAGAATCCACATAGTGGAAGGAGACCCCCATGAGTTGTCCTCTGACCTTAATGCATGTGCTGTAATATGTGTGAGCATGCATAAGTGAATGCACACACATAGAAAAATAAATAAGTGTAAATTTTTTAACTAGAAGAAGCAAAAGCACTGAGTTTAGAAAACTGAGCCTGGCAAGGTGGTAAATGGCTTTAACCTTAGCACTTGAGAGGTAGAGGCGAGTTCAAGGACAGCCAGGGCTACATGGAGAGACTCTGTGTCAAAAGCCAAGAGAGAGGGGCGATAAGAATATAAATGATGCTTTCAGACAACCAGCATTTGCAGTAGCAAGAGACCATGTGTATAAGCCAGCACAGGGAGCCAACCGCTTACACTCAGTAGGCTTTCCTGCACTGGCAGGCTGAGTGCTTGTCACAGCAACTCCGTACCTACTGAGGAACATTGTTAACCAGATTTGCTGTAGAATTTCCCGGCTGCCATTTGTCTTTTACCATTGCACAAATCCTCTCCAATTGATTAGTCACTTTGGCCCAAGACTATTTGAGGAATTTGATTTAGGTTGGTGATTTCTTTCTGCAGGGTTGTTAGTGAGAAAAATTCCAATTTGTCAATATTCATAACTGTTTCTGTGGGTGGTGATGCATAACATGGTTTGTGATTTTGCCAGGCAGTGGCTTGCAATCCAGAAACTACGAAGCAAAATCCGCAAGAAGGTAGATAGAAAAGCCAGCAAAGGAAGGAAACTCCGGTAAGTTCGTGCTAAGCATGAACAAGAGGTCATGTTGCTTTTTTCTTTTGTTGTGTTTGTCCCATCTTTCTCTAGATGAATCTAGTTTTGATTTTGGTTTTTGAGACAGGATGACTTTGAACTAAAAAAACCTCTGGTCTAAGCCTCTCTGGAGTTAACAGTATATTCTGGTATATGTTGCTACACCCATTGCTCATGATTCTGTTTTCTCTCTTTTTTTTTTTTTTCCGAGACAGGGTTTCTCTGTGTAGCCTTGGCTGTCCTGGAACTCACTCACGTAGACCAGGCTGGCCTCGAACTCAGAAATCCACCTGCCTCTGCCTCCCAAGTGCTGGGACTAAAGGCGTGCGTCACCATCGCCTGGCAGTTTACTGAATTTTTATTCTATTGTTGTCAGTGGATGTATAAAATACTGTTAGTGTTTCCCTAAAAGAAATGATTAGAAAACAAAATCAGAATGATTATTTTACCTTTAAAAAGACAAAAGTAGAGGACTTTAAAAATATTAATAGTATACTTAGATGATGAGGCATATAATTTTTGTGGGAAAGTAGAAGCATTTTTGATGTTATGAAAACACTCCACTATGAAATAATAATGAGTCTGGAGAAGATACAGATACTGTTCTTGCATAGCACATGGGCTTGATTCCCAGCACCCATATCAGGCAGTTTACTACTGCCAGTAACTCTAGATCCCCTGGAGCTAGACATATGCATGTAGACCTACACATGCATGCATAAATAAATAATAAAATACATTTTTGAAAAAGAAACATACAAAGACAGAGCAAGACAGTAGGAACTGACATTGCTAGACTTTTAAATTTATATCCTGGGGCCAGAGTAGGACAGTGTTATCTGACAAAACCTCAGTGTCAGAGAGTCTTGTAAGTACAGTCAGGAGTATTGTAAGTTGGAAGCTAGCCTGGGCTATCAGCAAAACCCTGTTGAGACAAGGGAGAGAACCAACTTGACACAAGCAGATTTCATAGTCACTTTACCTTGTTTGGGATTTGTTAAAACCAGGAAATGCTGGTTTCTTCATCTGTAAAATGGGGATGATAATGACTCAGAACCAGTTTGTGGTAAGAGTCAATGAAGATGGTATGTGGAGCTCTCACAAGTGCTGCATCCCTGTAAGCCCTGCTGCAGTATTGGTTACCATTGCTGTTACTGTCCTGCCATCCTACCAAGGCTGGGTCAGTCTGCCACCCTAGTGTTTCTTCCCTTACCCAATTCCACTCCTTTTTCTGTACCTGTCATTCCTTCTTCTCCACAGGTGTTTAAAGGATGTCACTAACAGTATGTATAAATGGCAGTTTCATTCATTACTGTTCGGCTCAGGTTGCCCTGTAGGGCTGAGTGTAAGACTATAGCTTACCAGGGTTTCTCCAGAAGGAACCACTGGGAGACATGGATTCAAATCAGTGTAAATATCTGGTACACAGTAAGCATCCTGTTATTCTATTTAATGGAATTTCTCTTGAAAATAAATGTATATTCTTCCAAAGAATTGAGAGAGGCCAACAGTGATGGTATAACTTGTAAGCTCAATACTCAGCAAGCTAAAGCTTGAGGCCATTTTGGACTATGCAGTGAGAGACCTTGCTTCCTAAAAAGTAGAGGGGGGAATTTCTACATTATTATTTTGAATCTTTAAACTTTTAGAGCTAAGAGCTGTACATACCCTTTGTGGTCAAGAGCAGTGTTACTTTATCCTTTCAGATAGTTCCAACCTCACTGCCAGCTGTAGAGCCTTGCAGATGTCAGAAAACATCTTGGATAAAAATGATGAGACTATTGCAATGTTGCTCTTGCAGTGAGAATTGGCTAAGTTTGCAAGCAGAGCAGAAAGTGAGAACTCGGGCTGGAAGCGTCACTCACTGGTGGAATGCTTGCTGAGAATGCGTGAGGCTCTTCTCCGTCCTTAGACCAAAAAGGAAAGTTGGCTTGGTCTTGGAAAGCAAGCACTCTTCTGTTATGGTAACTGAGTTAGAACATGAGACTACTGTTTCTCAGATCAGAATCAGAATTTCTAAATTATCAGGTTGAAAGAAAACAATAGGGTATTGTATGGGTGTGGGTACAGTTGTGTGCATTCGTAGGTTGTGTGTGTGTGTGTGTGTGTGTGTGTGTGTGTGTGCGCGCGTCCATGTACATGCTCAAATGTACATATGTGTGGAGGCCAAAGGTTGACGTTGGGTGTCTTCCTCAATTGCTTTTTATATTGAGCCAGGGTTTCTCACTTGAACCCAGAGCTGGTGCTCCAGCTGGTCTGACGAGCCAGTTTGCCGTGGGAGTTGCCTTTTTAACACCAGTCAGCTATATATACATGGGTGGTGAGTAGCCAAACCCTGGTCTTTATGCTTCCTTGGCAAGCCATTTTCACAAATCAGGATTTTGTTTAAATAGAAATTGTTTTTATGCTGGGCAGTGGTGGCTCATGCTTTTAATCCCAGCACTTTGGAGGCAGAGACA
>JADRCD010235187.1:0-7500 GCA_019843815.1 Montemys delectorum
ATGAGCACAGGGTGACCCAAACTCCAAATAAAAACCAAAATCAATGTGAAATTGCTTAATTCATCCTAATATAAGTTCTATGTCTTGATTGTTTTTTGGTTTTGTTTTGTTCTTTTGTTGTTCATCTGTTTGTTTGTTTGTTTTTTACAGTGATGGCTTTTGTGTCCAGAGAGTCCAAAGTAACACTGAGCCCCAGTGAAGTCAGAATTGAAGTGAGGTCTGGAAGGAGCAGGGCTGGGGCTCAAGGAGGCTTGTAATCAACCAAACCACCTGTTTATTCACCATCCTGACATTACAGCTCCAGAACCCTGGCCATTATTTTCATTATCTATCTATCTATCTATCTATCTATCTATCTATCTATCTATCTTTCTATCCATCCATCCATCTATCTACCCACCTATGTTCCTATCCACCCATCCACCCATCCATCTATCCATCATCTACTACCAAACTCATCTATCCGTCCATCCATCTATTATCTAGTTACCTTCTACCTCTGCCTTTCTACTTATCATCATTGTAGCTATCTTCTATTACTGATATTTACTATCATCAGTTCTCTTAAATTCATCCCTACCATCATCTCTCTGTCTATGACTTATTTATTGGTATCCATTTACTGTTCTCTGTAAGCTTTGTTCCTCCATCCGGGAATCCTAAGGTCCTGGACCACTGGCTCCCCACTTCTTCCAGCGCAGCAGCACATTCCACCTGTTCTTCAAAGCTGTGGCTCTTTCCTGTGTGCTGCCATGCCAGGACTCCAGAGGAGCTTGCGGCTGAGCAACCCTCCAGATAGTGACTCAAAGACAGAGCCCTAGTGAGATAGGGATAGCTCTGCAGCAGCGCGCTGTGGGGTCTGCACAACCCTTCAGTCACTCACCTTGCTAGCCACAGGCGGGACAGCCAGGAGTAACAGCAGGATAGGCAGCAGGAGCACCAGGACCCTTGGAGCCATCTCGGAGTGCATGATGGGCGGCGGCAGTCCTGAGTCCGGGTGTTTTCAGTGACCTACGGGATCCACGGGCTCTCAGGCTTCCACGTCCCCCGCGGAGCACAGATTGGGGAGGCCCCCGCAGTGAAGCTCGCCTTGCTTGACCACTGGGACGAGTTTTGTAAGGACTCGACTCACTGCGGTCTGTTTGTCCTCACCCAAGCTTTTGATTGTGACTCTAAGGGAGGGAAGAAGTGGCTGAGGTCCCGCCCTCGTCCCCTCTCCCTCCCAGCTCCCCAGGCACTGTCCCTTCAACCGGGCATCGTGCCCAGGAAGTGAGAAAGGGTTGGGCGCCCGCAGAGCAGGCAGGTGGGCGCAGCTCCAGGGGTCAGGGTGAAAGAGGTGATGTCCCTAGGATCCTGGGACTCTGGTGCCTAGCGGGTGCAGGTCAGCGTGAGGCATTTAGGGGTGTGCAGTAAGGAGGTGGCTGCACAGGGTGGGGGGAGTGGCCAGCAGCCCTGCCCAGATTAAGCCGGAGGCGCGCGGGAGTCTGCGACTCCGGAGGCCGAGTTTGCTGGCAGCTCTAAGGGCTGCCCATCAGCTGCCTGCCTTCAACTTGCAGCCGGTACACAGAGCTGAGGCTGGACAGTCTGTGAAGAGGAGCAAGGTCACGGGTGGATTCCCTCCAGGCACAACCTCGAGGCGCGTGTCAGGTCTGCCTGCTACCCTGCAGTACCTTCTCTGTCGGGTTGTTCCCCAGGTAAGCCGCCCTCAGACAGGCACCGCCCCAGCACCAGGGCACCTGCCTGAGAACAGAAGCACTGTGTCATCTAAGGGGTAGTGGTTGGGGAAGTTGTGGCCTTGGGGTCAGCAGAGGAGAGCATGCCTGGCTACCAGGCTTCTTTGCCAGGGCTTGAACTGGGCACTGTGTGTTTTGATTAATTTGGAGGCTCGAGTTACTGTCCTGGCAGTCCCAGCATTCCAAAATGCCAAGAGCAGGAGGCAGCTGAGGGGAAAGAGAAAGCTCATCCTATTCTCTGAGTTGAACTGCTTTTCAGGCTAAACCTTATCTGCGGAAACGGAGGAGAAAATGAGAGCCAACTCTGGTCCAGGGTGTCCCTGCCTGGGAGGGCCTTGGATGCAAATGTCACTTCTGGCTTGGCAGGGTACATTGTTGCAGGGCTCTCACGCTATCTCGTGCAGCAGACCACACTGAATGGGGCATATCTTTTAAAATCCATAGGCTACTGTAAAACCACAGTTTTGCTTAGATTCTATCATTCTGGTGCTAAAGAAGAGATGTAGTAACAGACACGAAGAATTATAATTGAATGGTTTTGCTAGCTCTCTAAGATTCCTGTTAAACAACCATAATACCATCACAGTGGTAACTGAGAACACAGTCTTATG
This sequence comes from Montemys delectorum, assembly GCA_019843815.1. Classification (NCBI taxonomy): domain Eukaryota; kingdom Metazoa; phylum Chordata; class Mammalia; order Rodentia; family Muridae; genus Montemys; species Montemys delectorum. The sequence continues at coordinate 2,345 of JADRCD010235187.1, forward strand.
ATAACCATCCAAATGTCATGAACGTATCAGTGGGTGCAAACTCAGCCACTAGCACTTTGGTGGCCTGTTAGCGGATGCTCATCACTAAAGGAAAGGCCCAGCTTCCATGAAGAAGCAGCGAACATTTACATGTCTCCGTTTTCGTATCCAAGTTCACTGGCCATCTGAGTTCGCTCTCCTCCCTCCTCCCCTCCCCCACCTCAGATTGTAGCGTGAAAGGGGCGTCTTCCATGACGTACAACCGTGGCTGTACATCAGAATCTCCCAAAGAACAGCTAAAAGTTCGAGTACCCAGTGAATTCCAAACCACTTGTATCAGACTATCTAGAGGACAAATGGTGTATGGTAGAGCCTCTTGCAAATTCTTTGTGTAAACATGCTTTGTGGTCACTATTTTATTTTATTTTATTTTATTTCTTCTCTTTCATACATTACACCCCCACCACAGTCATTTTGGTTAGCTGTACTGAATTAGGGTCACTTTAGTAAAATAACAAGAAGACATTCATTAAAATCTTTATTAGGATTTAGGGACATTGTGGAGTTTGTGACCAGATCATAAATGTAATCTGCCACATAGTGACTTTAGGGAAGTTCTGTCATCCTGGTGGGACAGGATGTCAGGTACTCTTCTGATGCCCAAGAGACCTGAGGGTCATATGATTGTCTTTTATAAACTGATACTGTTTCTTGAAAAAAAATTCAAGATCTCAGACCTGATATCAGATGCTTCTCCCCTTTGCAGGATTAGAAAATTTTAATTTTAAATGGTTCTTCTCCAGGCCCTGTGTGGTTTTTTTTTTTGTTTTTTTTTTTTTTATCTCCTTCTCTCTATGGATGATGTATTTGTGTGTGCTTATCCTTGTGTGGGTGAGCAAGAGCCACAGAGTACATGTGTGTGATGACCAACTCACAACCTTGAGTGTTGTTGCTCTTCAGTTTCCACCCTGCTTGGGCCTCTTACATCCTTGACGTGTGAGCATCCAGGGATTCTTCAGCCTACTTTAGGAGTGCTGGGTAGACAGATGCACACACCTGGCTCTTCATGCGTTCTAGGATGGCAACTCAGGTCCTCATCTGCACAGCAGGCACTTACTCACTGGGCTGTATCCTCAGCGCAGAGCCCTGGAGTTCTGATGGAAGAACAGACTGAGATTATCAGCAATGGAAGGGAAGAGCAGTCATCTGCATTATGTTTCTGAGGCAGTGGCAGAAGAAAATGGGATGTTGCACAGGAGGGAGGAAACAGATGCTCAGGAGCCTGGCATCTGGACCACCCCTGGATTCTGAAGCCTTTTGTACATACTGGTGTGGATTAACTTCTCCAAGGCGTACGTTTACTCTCTGTAACATTGGTCTAATCATGGCACTAGCTTCACGGAGTTGTAGGACTCCGATAATCTCTCAGAAGTCTTTTTGTACAAGATGTTCATCTAAGCACCATGCACTGCAATTCTGACTGGAGTCGCATAGGGGAAAAGAGACAGACACAGTGAGAGATGGTGGCTCAGTGGTGACATGATACAGGGATGCTTTTCTGAGTTCAATTTGAATGAACAAGAACCAAGCACGGCCCCGTGTTAACTCCAGATCAGCACACTTTCAATGCTTCTAGCACCCTGCCTTGGCTTTCCCAACACCAGCAGCATTGGCACACCCAGGAGCTGTGAGGAACTGCAATCTCAGTCACCACCCAGACTCATTGAATTAGAATGTCCAAGATCTGAGATCGAGAGTGGATTCACTTGCAAATGAAACATGAAGAAATGGCTTGTTTGGAAGCCAGATTTAAGCATCCATTCCTCACTTCTCCCCAACACACACACTTCACTACCCTGGAGCTCTGCTCACCTATGGTTGGAATGAACCAGAGCTCAACTAGAACTCATGAATTAAAAACAGAATCAAACCCGAGAGAACTAGTGTATCATAGTTTACTCCTTAAATATGAAAAAGAAAAGTGTACTGGCTGGTTTTGTGTGTCAACCTGACACAAGCTGGAGTTATCACAGAGAAAGGAGCCTCCCTTGAGGAAATGCCTCCATGAGATCCAGCTGTAAGGCATTTTCTCAGTTGATGATCAAGGAGGGGAGGACCTAGTCCATTGTGGGTGATGCTATCCCTGGGCTAGTAGATTTGGGTTCTATAAGAGAGCAGGCTGAGCAAGCCAGGGGAAGCAAGCCAGTAAAGAACATCCCTCCATGGCCTCTGCATCAGCTCCTGCTTCCTGACCTGCTTGAGTTCCAGTCCTGACTTCCTTTGGTGATGAACAGCAGTGTGGAAGTGTAAGCTGAATAAATCCTTTCCTCCCTTTCTTGGTCATGATGTTTTGTTCAGGAATACAAACCCTGACTAAGACAAAAAAAAAAAAAATAAATAAAAAGGAAAGGAAAAAATGGTTCTTTTTGTACAAGATTTTTTTTTAAACACTTGATACTAGATGGAGGTTTTAAATACAATTGTCAATGCCCTTGACAACTCTATATAATTATTTAATCTGCCTTTAAAATTTTAATTAATACCATGTCTTTTCTGTTTTCTTTTTAAACTTTTTTAAAAGATTTGTTGCATCTGTGTAAATATTTTACCCTCAAGAGTGCATGCATGCATGTGTGTGCATGCACATGCACATGTGTGCAAGTACACATGTCTGTATTCTCAGACGAGAGGAAGATGTCAGCTATCCTGCTCTATCTGGTGTAGCCTTGTTCCCTTAAGACAGGGTCTCTCACTGAACCTGGAGCCAGGCTGGAGGCCAGCAAGCCTCAGCAAATCTGTTTCTCATCTCTAGAGATCTCTGTTGGGGTTGCAGGTGTATATATGTCCAATCTGGCTTTTCCATCCATGCCAGGGATTTGAACTCAGGTCCTCATGCTTGTCAGCGAGGTTGTTTTTCTTACCAAACAATATCTCTAGCCCTGGTGTTTAAATATGTGTGTCCATTTCACCAATTTTCAATGTAAGCCACATTAGGGAAGAGGCCTTTGGGGTCTTTTGCCTTCTCCCCTTTATGAACGGATGATTACATGTGAATAGCTTATTAAGTTCACATAGCAATCACCCTCAGGCTTATATCTCCCAAAGTCCATGAATGTCTATAGCCTCTACTGCACTGCACACACGACATGATATGTGCTTCTGCTTTTGATGAGATACGCAGCATTAGGTTGCCCATGGAGCCTTCTCTGAGTTCTCCAACTCCCCTCTTAGTTATTTCTCATCCACCCACCCCTGAACATTCTCTTCTCGTCATTTTCAGGTGGCTTTACAATTTCAGAGTCACAACCAGCTTAGGCTGGTTCTTGCTCCCGACTCCTCTGTTGCTGCTCTATGTTCACAGCTCCTGCACTGGTATGCACTTCTATTCTTCATAGACTATGGATGCCTTCAGGCTGGTCTCCTCGCTTGGAAGCCCTGAGACATCAACCTTTGGTGCTGTTATCAAAGCTGCCATTTAAAATTGCACATGAGGCTGGGGAGATGGCTCAGCTGGTTAAAATGCTTGCCATGGAATATGGGGAGTGGAATTTGGATTCCCTAGAGCCTACTTAAACACCAGTGGGTGTGGTGGTCCGCTTGTGCTTCTATAATGTGGAAAGCATATTATAGAGAATCCTTGGAGCAAGCAGGCTAGCTAGAACCTCACCAAAATGGTGGGCTCTGGTTTAGCAAGGGATCTTGCTCCCCATGTGTAAGGTTGAGACCAAATATCAACCTTGGACCTATAGGTGCACCTACACATGCAAACATGCGACACATGCACACTTACACATGCACTCCATGCATATAAAAAGATTATAAAATATGAACCATAGATGATAGACAAACAATAATGTATAGTTACTTCAATTCCTTTTTTCCCCTCTATCATGTGTAGCATGAGTTAGTGCAAACAAGAGCCACGTAAGTACTTCTTGAGTTAATAAGCATAGATATTTACATAACATTTAAAGTATATGCAGATGATACCAGAAATAAATACCTCCTCAATGCCAACCTAATTAATAGAAAGTTACCTCATATTTTCATGACCTATTAAATTTAATGATTTTAATTTGCAAATTATTTTTCATTCTTGTTATATATAAACCAGATTTAATATTTTGTTCTTATTTATTTTTATTGTAAACGTATGATATAGACTTCCTTCTAGCTTTATTGACTGAGGTTTTTTTTCTGTAGGTTCTTTATTTCCAAAGTTCATAAGAAAGGAGGAAGCTTACTTTAATTATAATTATGGAACTCTTTTCTGATGATATTTTCAGCTGCTAACTATTTTGGCCATGCTGTCCACTGGTAACCTTGTACATACATAGAGCATCCCCTTGGCTCTGCTCAGAGATGACACCTGTGTGTGGTCCATACTGAATGTGATGCTGAGATGCACAGTGAATTATGGGAAGTCCCTGACTCTGAAGCTATTTTATTTTGTTGTTGTTTATATTTATTTATTGGGGAGGGGGGTATGCCTTCATGCCTGTCTGGAGGTCAAGAACAAGTTGCCAAATGTTCTCTTCTTGCACTCTGTGGGTTCCAGAGATTAAGCTCAGATCATCAGGCTTAGGGGCCGGCCCATTTCATTTACCCAATGAGCCATCTTCATCCCTGAAGCCCAGGTTTGAGATATGCCTTTGAGTTTCTTGCTACACTCCTGAGCGGTACAACTGTACAATGTGGAGCACTGTTTCAGGTCTTGTCCTTAAGGAAGAGACATGGTAGACCCCTAGGGATCAACTCCCCAAGGAAGCCAGGAAGACTTAGAGGCTGGGCAGAAGACAGGATGTAGCCATGGGAAAGGCCATAGTGGAGTTCTTAGGAAAGAAAAGACCTTATGTAAGCCCAGTTACTCTTCTCTGAGATAAAAGTTTTCCTACTCTCTCCCAGATGCACACGCTGCCCACCTCAGCATTTCCACCTAACCTTAGAGTTTATTTGGATACTTTTTATGAAATCTTTCTTTTTGATTAATCACTTAAATATAGACCTCCCCTCTCTCGTTTAGAGAGAGAGAGCCCTTTTGACCTCTAGAACATGCAGATTTTTAGACTTCCAAGCACAAAAGTCTGTACAAGAGGACCCTGGATTTTTGAGATTCAGAGGGAACAGAATGTCCTTGTGACCCCGAGCCACTCCATTTATAATTGATTTTCTGTGCT
>JADRCD010235187.1:12500-22704 GCA_019843815.1 Montemys delectorum
ATGTGCACATTGCTATTGACAGTGTCAAGAAGACAGTGATGTCAAGGTTCTGCTACTAGCTGAATCACCACCATCAAGACAGACTGTCTTTGTGTGCCTGGTCCATGGACTGCAGAGATGCACACATATGTGCATACGCACCCATGATCTGTTCCTGCTAAACACACCTTCTCCTCCCTTTGACAGCTCACTTCGAACAAGTTTTCACACTGAGACACACATATCCCGGGAAAGCAAAAGCTGCTTTAGACTTATATAACTCATTTTATAGAAAATAAAAAAAGAATCAATGTCCAGAGTCTCAGCCATGACATGTACAGAGTTCTGTCTTTGATCAAGATTCTCACCTCTCCTTTAAAATATTTTCCTTCTTATACTTTTCAAGAAAAATATATACTCTCTGTGATAATTAGTTTTAACCTGCAACTTGAATCAACCTAGGATCACCAAATACTAGGGTTTCATTTGAGGAATTGTCTACATCTTGTTGTCATGTGTACATGTATGAGGGAGGTTATCTTTATTATTAATTGTTGATAGGAAGACCCAGCCCACTGTGGGCTACACCATTTTCTACACACAGCGAATCTTGAACTGTATAAGACAAGGAGAAGCTTCAAGGGAGCAAGCAGGAAGCATGGTTGTGTTCATTCTCTTTGCTCTTGACTGCAGATGTGGTGTGACCAGTTGTCCTGTCTCTGTGACTTCTCTGTAGTGATGAATCATAATCTGGAATTATAAGCTTCATAAACCCTGAAGTTATTTTGCCAAGATATTTTGTTACAACAACAAAAATAAAACTAGGTCACTTCCATCCACAAACCATCCCAGATATTCCTATGGCTCACCAGCCAGTCAAGGCTACTGGGTGAACTCCAGGCGTATGCTAGACCCTTTCTCAAGGAGCAAGGTACATGACACCTGAGGAACAACATAAGTTTGACCTATGACCTTCACGTACACTCACATGTGCAGCTGCACACACAAAGAGTAGAGTATATACGAAATGAATACTATGTAAGTACTATTTTGTAATAATCACTGAGAATTATAAATTTCTATTAATGAATATTTCTACAACATTTTTAGCCGTCAGTGGAGGTGTGGTGACACACTGGGTATTTCTAAAATGGTGCTGTAACAGTTTTATTTTGAAGTCTCTGAAAAATCATCCATCCAAGTGTATTGAGAAACTCCAGATGTTTGTTAGGACAGTAGTCAAACTCCAGATGTTAGGACAATAGTTAGGCATCCTTCTTCTGCAGTTTAGTAGTGTTCCTCTGTGAAAACTTCTTCACAGAATGCCTACATGAGTATGGAGGTAAACTGCATCAATTATTTTTGACTAAAATATACATATCTCCAAATTTCCATAATTTTGGATAATTCTCCATTTGTTTACAGTATTGAGTATAATTTAAATGATTCAAAGAAATTTGCATTTTCTTTCCAAAATAATAATCTGTTTTATTGAGACTTGTTTCTAGAATGTAACTTTAAATGAAAAGGCTATTTAAGTGATCAGTTTGGGGATGAAAAAAAATTTATGTGTTCTCCTTAATTGTATTTATCTGTAGTTGGTTTTGAAAGAATCACAGAAGGTGGTCCTACCACTCACCAGAAAAACTGGTCTATAGTTAACACACTGTTGAATTCATCTGCCTAGCTTTTATGCAGAAATTTAAAAATAGCTTATAATATTGGACACAACTGGTCTCCTTCTCTCTGCTATTTCCCATAAGGGCAGGGGCTCAGAGGAAACAAACTTTTAAATTTGAGACATCACCAGTTTTCATGCCAAAGAGACTTTAGATCAAAGTAAATAGTTCTTCAGGTCAAATTTAAAAATAAATTTTCTCTTGTTTACAAATAAAATTCAAAAAGCAAAGTTCACCATTTTAACTCTTTTAAGTGTGTAATTGAGAAGTCCCAGATGCAGCCATGATGTACACCATGTCCACTCTCTAATTCCAGAACAATGTTGTCATCCCCACAGTAACCCTGTACTCCCCAATTTTTCATATGCAGGGAAAACACCCATACCTGTAAAATAAAAATAAAGGAAAAACTTCTTCTTAAGATAGTCTACAAAGTCACAGGTTTCTTTATGGCATTTTACCCATACCCCATCCTCACCCCTGACCACACCTTGTTCTTCCTTTCTATGTCCCTGTCCCTTCCCATCATACCCTCTTGCCCTTAGTAGGATATTTTTCATTTCTAAGGATGCTTATGCAGCATAACAAGTACCAAGAAAAGATTGCTATGTTAACAGCCATTGGTGTTGTTTAAAAAATGTTTCCATCATGGGAAGAATAACCGAAGCCATTATTCTCAATTTTATGGCATACTGCTGTTATAAAAGCATTAATTTGACTTTTATATTTCACACATGCAGATTCTAACACAGGACACTGACTCCCAACTGTCCATGAGAGTCTTCTGGAAGAGAGGAGAAGGCTGGAGGAGTATTTTTGGCACAGAGATCATCGCTCGAGGGCACCAGTACTCAAGGTCCTCATGAGGTGCTTTTTCAGATGGACCGGGTCCTTCGTCACAACCCCCTGGTGAGTATCCTTGGTGTGTATATGTCTTTATGGAAGATATGTATTTATGTGCTGCCATATAGGACCTGTCCTGACTGTTAAATACCAACATCTTTCCCATAATGCACTCATATCTGACCAAATGTGAAGCTGTTCTATACAAATAACAATGCTCCTCCCCTCTCCCCGTTCCCATTCCTGCTATCTTAATTACTAGACTGGAATAGCAAAAGCATTAAATGCCCAGAATTTCAGGGTTCCTAAACTAGTGAAATGAGATGGAAGCCCTTTCACAAATGCAAAGGGTGGATCAATGACCTCAAAGATGTCTACATTCTAATCTTTGTTAGCATGTTATTTACACGAGAAAAAGAATTTACAGTTGGAAATGGAATCCAGGATGTCAATCAGATGATCTTGAGATAGTAGTGGGGGATCTTGACATAGGTGGACCCAATGTCATCACAGATATCCTTAAACATGAAAGGGTAGGGGGAGGGGAAGGAAGCTAGCATTGGTGAAGGAGATGCCACTAAACAAGCAGAGGCCAGAGAACACTAGTTTTGAAGGTAGAAGATGCTGTGAGTCAAGGGACATGGACAATTCTAGAATCTGGGGAAGGCAAGAATTAGACTCTCTGTGTTCAGGAACATAGCCCCCAAATACCTTGGTGTCAACTAATAAGATTGCCCAGCTTCTGGTCTCTTTCAGGGTCATGATGTTTGGCCACTGTCTATGCTATTTCTATTTCCCCAAGAGAAAAGACTACAGTGTAGAGGAAGAAGGCTCACTTAACATGATTCCAAAGGAGGAAAAGGCTGCACTTAAAACCAAGTCCAAGGCCCGGCTTCCGTTCTCCTACCACTGAGAATGGGGTGAGGGATGGGGATGTATGATCAGGAGCATCAACTCACCACAGATGCTCAAGAACAGGATGAGATGGTGTGCACTGAAGACCTTTGATGGAGAGATGTACCAACAAACATTTGCTTGGGCTCTCTTGATTGCACCCCTATTCTGTTAAAATTTGCTTATAGCAAAGCCCTAAGGTGGATTCAGGCTGTGGACCACCTTGCTCCTCCCTCATGATTCTATACTATCCCCACACACCCTGACCCATTCCTCCCATTCAGGCAGGTTGCCAGCTACCACCCTTTCTTGCATCGGTTCCATTAAGTGACACCCTGGACGTCACTCATCTCAGGTGTGTTCCTGACCACAGCTGCCTTCCCCTTCTTTTCTGCTTGCTTTCATGGAGAGTCACTTCTTCTCTCTTCACTCATCTTTCTCTTCAAGCCTCAATGCCACCCTTCATGCCCCTAAAGTTTCCTGGCCTTCAGTATGTCTGTTTGGAAGGCCTTCAATATACCTTCCTTTTTTTTTTTTTTTTTTCGGACCGGGTTTTTTTTTTTTTTCAGTATTTTTGTTTTTATCCATGCCTGTGCTGGAACTCACTCTGTAGACCAGGCTGGCCTCGAACTCGGAAATCTGCCTGCCTCTGCCTCCCAAGTGCTGGGATTAAGGCATGTGCCACCACCGCCCGGCTCAATATACCTTCCTTAACTGATGGAGGAGAGGTGACGGTGGCAGCCAGAGAGGGGATGACATTGACTGTGTCAGGCGGTAGCAGTCAGAATCGAGAGTCAGCCTTCCAGGACTAGTACTGTTCCTCTGTCTAGGTTGTCTCCCATTAAAGCAAACACTTAGTCTGTATTTTCGCCTTTTCCACAGGTCACTAATATTTATCCTCGTTATTATACAATGTGAATATGGGGTAAGTATATTAATTCATTCTGTATATAGAAAATTCATGTTGTTGTATATATAATTTATTGCAGTGTGTTTTTAAAAAAGAATGTTTAAACTAGTCGTTCTCTGGGGCTCAGCCTTCATGTCCTCAAATAAAGCACAACCTGAGCCACTTTGGTATCCTTGCAATCTAAGCTGCTTATAGAGTTGCCTGGGTGTTGGGGAGGTCTTTATCTCACAACAACCACAGCCCTTCCTTAAATTCTTTTTGCTTGGAACAGAAAAGAAGTAGTTGAGACATTTCAAGATTAAACCAAGAAATGTAAGATTCAGTCTGGATGCTTTTTAGCTCTAGAGAAACCTCAGCCTGTAATAAGCCTTCTTTCTTCTGCTCCCTTAAGGAAGAATCTAAATTATGAACCCAATGTCAAAAGTTTGAAAGGTGCCCCGTTAAGGGCTGCCTGCCATTTTAGGCTAAAGACTTCTGGAGTGACTGAGTGACCCAACTCAAGTCCCTTGATCATCAGAGACCTTTGGAATGCTGTCTACTCCTGTTTTACTACAACTGGGTCAAGGAATGAGAAACCCTTGCTTCTTGTTGCTCCCAAGTCCCTTATTCTTTAACTCAGCTAAGCATCCATGCCTGTTCCAAGTTAAGCAGGGAGAATAAGACTTGTCCATTTTAGTTCACATTCATTAGAGAACGCCCCCTACGATGATGCTCACTTGAGCGCATTTTTTCTAAGCTTGTTTTTGTATTCTATTCATCTACTTTTCTATTATAAAAGTCGGCATCATCCTAAAATTCACTGCTCTTGCTTTTGCATCCATGTGAGCGACCATGATTCCTGAACCAAAGAGGATTCAATCCTGGATGCTCCCATCAGCCTGTGCTGCAGAGAGATTTGAGTTTTCACACAGGGAGTAGCCATATGATAACTGGGGTTCAAGAGGGAGGTATGAATAGACACACTACCCATAGAAGGCAATTTGAGTTATCTACCAAGATTTTAAAAGTACAGTCCTTTTGGAATGCATTATTTTACATTATTTTACATGCTTTTATTCTGGCATGGGCAAAGATGAACGCACAGGATGGTGTTCAGCAGCTAAGGAAAGGAATAACCTAAGTACTCATCAGTAGAGAGTGGATGCACCGGCTCCGATATTGTATGAGCTGGACAGCTGTGAGGAGCATGTCAGAATGAATGCAAACACAGTAATTAGGTGGAAATGGTCAGGTTGTAGGCAGCACGCCACCCAAGTATCAAAAAAACAACCCCAAATCACCAACAGCGTGGGTACATGTGGGTGAATGTATTTATTCAGTCTAAAGAGTTGGATCTTCTCAGGGTAAGGAACTAGAGGCCAGGACAAAAAGAAAAAGTGACTCATATTTTTCTTTTTATACAAATTGATGTTTTGGTTTTGTATTTGTATCCCTTAGTTTTGTATCTGGAGACAGATACACGACAGAGTTAACGTCATAGAAGTTCATGTTTTACCTTCTTTAACTTTCTATGCGGTAAGCATGTGTCTTATGACATCTGAGGTAAAGAAGGATGGCTTCTCCTGGTTTAACCTTTGGAGAAAGATAAGTAGGCTTGAGTATGGGTGTGTTCCCCGTGAGTGTGTGAGTGTGGGTGTGTTCCCAGTGTGTGTGAGTGTAGGTGTGCTCCCAGTGAGTGTGTGAGTACAGTTGAGTTCCCATTGAGTGTGAGTGTAGGTGTATTCCCAGTGAGTGTGTGAGTGTAGATATGTTTCTATTGAGTGTGTGATTGTAGTTGTGTTCCCAATGAGTGTGTGTGTAGGTGTGTTTCCAGTGAAAGTATAGAGTACAACTGTGTTCCTAGTGAGATTATGAGTGCAGGTGTGTTCCCAGTGAGTCGAGGATGGTGTTCTCCCAACCATTGTGATTCAGACTATGCACGTTTAAATGGTATTGCCCTTGTCCTTTCAATGGCTTTGCATGAGATCTCTCTCCCTCTTTCTCTCCTTCTCCCTCTTTCTCGCCCTCCCTCTCTCCCCCTCTCTCCCCACTGTGTGTGTGTGTGTGTATTTGTGCAAACCCATATATATTCATGTTAACATACATGTTTGCTGAGTAAGGAGGCCAGCAAACAAACTCAGATGTTGGTCTTTAAGCATCCTCTGCCTCTTTCTATTTGTTTTACAGGCAGGGTCTCTCATGTACCAAGTAGGCTAAGCAGGCTGCCTCATGAGCCCTGGGGATCTACTAGTCTCTCTGCCTCCCCAATGATGGGGTTATGAGCCTGTACCATGATAAGCTGCAACTTTACCAGGGGTCTGGGTATCAAATTCCATATTTCCTCATCCTGTGTGTCTTTATCAAGTGCATACTCTTCCTTTATGAGCTCACAACCCCATTTCACGTGTCAATGAATGTTCCTTTCTTAGAATCTGCTAATCTGTTTGAAAATGACTCCTGAAATGTAATCCTGTCACACACATCTCAGTGATGCTTGGCAAAAATAAGCCCTATCACATAGATACCCTGCCTTTGTTATCAAGGCATCTAATCTACTGACTCTGTTTTTGCCATCGCTATTTTAGTATTTCACTGAGTACAGTAATGAATTCTGACCTTAAATGAATCCAAATACTAAGTCTAGCTACTGTGCTTACCCACTGTCCCAGCCAAGCCTGAGCATTTAACTCTTAATGTTTCAGGATTTTGAATTTCTTCATTCACAGATAACAATGTTAATCAAAAGTCAGGAGTCATATACGTCATAAATTTCAAACTCATATATGTGTGGCTTATGTAGTGTGCCTTATGTGTTCAAACAATTGTAAAGGGAGGTCAGAGGTCAACACTGAGTGTAGTTTTCTATTGCTCTCCACCATTAATTGAGACAGAGTTTCCTGTGAATGTGGAAGTCACCAATTTAGCCATACCACCTGGCCAGCAACCCCTAGGGGTTCTCCTGTCTTTTTCTGTTCAGCACTGGGATTACAGACATGCAATGCTGTGCCCAACCTTGTATGTGGTTGACAGAGTACTCAAGAAATCAAATACTCATGCGCATATGGTAGGCACTTTACAGATTGAGCTATAGCTTAGCGCCTTAAGCCCTCAAATTCTTCAAAACTTTTAATACACCTTTTGCTTCTAAAGGATGTAGTTTTCATTTAATGCTTAAGGATATTTTCCCTTTGATTCTGCCTGAAAAATGTTCCTGCCTGTCTTAGTCAGTGTTCTATTGCTGTGAAGAGACACCATAACCACAGCAACTCTTACAAAGGAAAACATTTAATTGGGGATGCCTTACAGTTTCAGAGGTTCAGTTCATTATCATCAAGGTGGGAAGCATAGTGGTATGCAAGCCGACATGGTGCTGGAGAAGTAGCTGAGAATTCTACATCAGGATTGGCAGGCAGCAGGAAGAGAATGATACTGGGCTTGGCTTGAGCATCTGAGACACTTCCTCCAACAAGGTCACAAGTCCTAATCCTTTCAAATAATGCTATTCCCTATGAGCCTATCGGGGCCATTTTCATTCAAACCACCATGCTGTCCCTTAAAGAGAATTTAGGCTGAGTGAATAAAAAAACAAACTTTTAAGTAGACTCTTTGTCTTTTCCCACCCTCACCGACATTAATGGACATACACATGTGTTTGTATGTGCTTATGAATATATTTAAATGTACTATACATATTAACATATACTATACATACTTACCAGTCTTTCACCAGGATAACAACTGTTGACTTAGTCTCTCTCCCTCTCTCTCTCCCTTCCCTTCCTTTCTTCCTTCCTTCCTTCTCTTTTTTATTTTTTGACAATGTATCCTAGGTTGGTCTTGAACGTGCCCTAATCCCCTTGCTTCCGCCTCTTGAATGCTGTGGTTATATAGGGAGCACTTCTCTATTTCTTTCACTTCACATTAATTTATGTTCATTGCCTCAATTATACAAATAGGCAAGGTTGGAATAGACAAAGCTTATTTCTGCAGCATTCTTGGTAATCTTATTTCTGCTGGTAGCTCTAATACCTAAGTCCTCTTTCCCATCGGAACCACAACCTTAGTGGGTGAACAAAAATAAATGCTTGAAGGTGGCTGGTTTTTGTAGAGCGTCTACATGTGGAAGCAGGAATTCTTGGTCCATAGTTGGTACTGAGGTGGCTGATGGCTCTGGCTATGGAGATGTGGATATGTGATAGATGACAAGGTGCTTTGTCTCACAAAGGGCAGGAACTTTTTTTGTGTGAGGTGTGTGTGTGTGTGTGTGTGTGTGTGTGTGCGTGTGCGAGCGCGCACGCGCGCGCGTGAACATGCATATACTGTGTGCATACAGTACATGCATGTGTGTGCCTCTGTGTATATGTGTTTGTGTCTCTCTGTGTGTTTGTGTGTGTATGGCTATGTCTCTGTGTGTATCTGTGTATGTATGTATATGTGTCTCTCTGTGTGTGTGTCTCTCTGTGTGCATGGCTCTGTGTGTGTGTATGTTTATATGTATGTATGTCTCTATCTGTGTTTAAAGCAGAAAAAGCCCCAATTGACTCAAATTCAGGAGCTTCTGATTTAGGGACACATAAGACTCCCAGAAGTTTTCAACCTCCCAAGTCTGGGACCCTTTAATACAGTTCCTCATGATGTGGTGACCCCCAACCATCAAATTATTTCTTTTGCTACTTCATAACTGTAACTTTGCTATGGTTACACATTGTAATGTAAATGTCCCATATTCAGGGTATCTGATATATGACCCAAGAAGGGTCATGACTCACATGTTGACCACCACAGCATTAGAGGAGCCCACCTAGGAGAACCACCAATTGCAGGAAGAATTAAAATAATTAAATCCAAACTGGAAGCCTTTTTCTGGAGAATTGCCTTAGGAAGGATTTGTCTGGTGAGGGTCACTTATCCTGACTGGTCTGGGAGGCACAGCAAGGAGGCCATGGCGAGGAAGTCAAGCTTATCACTGAGACTGGATTCTTTTGTCTGGGCATAGCTTTTCTAATTGTACCATTTACACACACCCCTAGATGACTCACAGCTTACTAATGCAGTCTTCATAAGAGAGAGGCTCTAGATGATTTTGGGCTCTGGTGGCTTTTGAACAAGGTTCCTATTTCTCCAGTATCCCCTGTGTTACAGGGTTTGACCCATGTAATCGGTGCCACCTAGGTTCGATTGCCCCACTCCCTTGCACCGTACAGGGGCTCTGCCCTTTAGGCTCTGCCCTTTAATGTGTCAGTACTGCTCATTGCAGCCAGGTGTGATGTTGACCTTGTGAAGCTGAGGCAGGAGGATCAAAAAAGTCTGAGTGCACCCTGGCTACATAGCAACAACCAGTCTCACTATAAATAAATTAGTATTTGCTTTTCCTGGATCCAAGGTAAAAAGTGTTCTGTGGGATTTGAATATGTTGGGCTTGTTCTATTGTACATTCCATGAGCTCGACTAAGTCCCGAGCCTTCGTATACTGAACTAGCAGCTTTATTTTCCAGGGTGGCAAGAAATATGGCAGCCCCTGCGGAGGAAGAAACTGCTCTGTCTGCCAGTGTTTTCCTGAGAAGGGATCTCGGGTGAGTGACACAGAGGTCAAGACTGACAGCCTGCCTGGGGTTCAAATCTTTCTGAATATTTAACCTTCCGTAGACTCCGATCTTCCACATGATTTGTGTGCCTGCAGTGCTTAGCTGTTATAAACTGTTCATGTTCTTAGAGAGGGCTGCCATGAATTGAGACTCTGTGTGAAGCAGAGAAAAGAGCTTGGGCCATGCAGTTCACCTATGTTTTAGACAACACTAGTGTCATGACTTCCCTGTCAGGGAAGCTCTGTGATGTCATTCCAGGTCACCTCCTCCAAGGTTTATGGCATATCAGTATTTTAAAGGCTCTGAGAAGTATGTGAAGAAGGAGGAGGAGGAGG
>JADRCD010235188.1:9186-20596 GCA_019843815.1 Montemys delectorum
CCTTTCTCTCTCCTCCCCTCCCCCCTTCTCTCTTCTCCCCTCTCCCACCCTCCTCTTCCCTCTCCATGCTCTTTCAGCCCTAGGAGTTTGTAAACCTACTCACAAAACTCAAACAGTCTCCCTCTTTACATGCCCTTCTTCCAGAGTTCTCCCTTCCCTTCTTAAAAGGATGCTAGAACTATGACCCACGATCTATTGAGATCATTCAAAATGATCCCATACTGAGACCCTTAATTACAGCTGGAAAGTTCCCTTGTCCAGGTGAGGCAGCCTTCCCGGATGTTGAGGCTTTGAGGTGCACGTGTCATTTGGAGGACCACCATTTAACCTCCTGCCACAACTATATCTGTTTTTCCCTTTTCTTTTTCTCCTCTTTCTCTTTTCTTCTTCATCCCCACCCCCTCTCCCTGTCTTCCCACCCCCAACCTTCTTTGTCTAGAAAGAGCCCCATTATATAGTTTAGGCTGACCTCAGAGTTTGTAGCCTAAACTGACCTTGAATTTTGAACTTATAATCCCCCTGCCTAAGCCTCTTGGCTGCTGGGATTACAGGTACGTGCCCAATTTACTGTGATGTTTTAAAATATATTTTAAGTTATATTTCAATAAATTGTCTTGAGGGTCATGTATGGAGATCTTCTAAGGGAGAGAGTGCTCTTATCTCTTATTCCATCATGTGTATTTTGGGGACTGAACTCAGGTGGTCAGGCAGGGCAGCATCTATCCAACCCTTCATTGTGATGTGTGTCATTAAGAAGAGAGTCTGGGCTGCTGACAGTTTCTTCAGTCAATATTTACAAGAGCCAAGGATTCACTGTGTTAAAATGAACTGGTTTTTATTTTATTTTTGGAATGGTGCTGTGAAGATAGGTGCCTTTGTTTCCATTCCAAAGTTGAAGAAAATGAAGCAAGAGATGCTAGGTGACTGCCTTCAATGCCCTAGGGAGAGTCCAGCACTCTCCAAACCTGCATCCCACCCACTTCAAATCAATCATGGCTCTTGAATGAAGCCTGCAGCCTAGGGCATGTCCTTGGCACTTTCATGCTTAAAACTTCTCTCTGGTACCCCCTACCCACCCCATTCAGACCACCTTCATCCTTTATGTTCCTGCCAGCTAGATGGCTCCTCTTCTGGGATTCCTCTCTGCCCCACAGGGCTGTGCTTCGCTCCTCCTCTGGTGTCTATGCATACTCTGACTTTTCACTGTTGGTTCCTATCTTCTTCCCCTGATCTGTGCACTCCCAGAGGGCCAGCTCCAAGGTGGACTCACTGTCACATGATCACAGCTTAGCAGACTAATCATGGGGCAAGAACTCCATGATGGGGATTGCAATTAAATCAGATACAACAGCCCTGTTGCGGACAAACGCAACTAAAACTTGTCTTACCAGTTTTCTCATCATCCTTTGTCTGAGATCCAGATCGCACCAAAATTCTGGCTTATAAAGCACTGTTTGTTTAGCCCTGAGGGCCAGGTCATTTCAAAGGTTCAAGACTGGGAAACTGGCAAACCCTGCTATGTGATAAACAGAAAACAGGAGATTGGGTCATGTGAATCAATCCTTATCAAATATTAATGTGTGCAGGAGTCCCACAGCGTGGGTGCTTGCTTGTTGGAAACACACACCCTCTTCAGCTGTGGCTGTGGCAGTTTTGTGTAAGGCTCTGAGGCAGAGTGGGGGTGGAGTGGATGCTGCAGCAGACCCTGAGCACTCTTAAACATCAAGGTTGTCACTGATCTGACTGAGAGATCAGAGCTAATAAGTTTGGTTTAGAAATGCTGACTAGGACTTGGTGGAGTGATTTTCCTATGAATATGTCAGCGAGGCACATCTCACAGAGCCAGGAGTAGGAACAGGAGCCAAACAAGATGTGGTTGGTTGAGGAATATCCATACTTGGGGAAAGGGAAGACAAATGAAGACATTCTCTTCAGAGAGGGAGGGAGAGAGATCAAATCAGAGCTTGAGTCTGCCAAAGAGAATGAAGACGATGAGCCAAGAACCTGGTCAAGGAAGCATGACCTTCGATCACTGCTGACACAGAGATCTTTGTAGAATGAGAGAGTGTGCTGTGGACATCATCGATCCCTACCTCCAGTAACTTAGGTCTGTGTGAATTCACCGGCGGCTCTGTCTGTCCCCTCAGCCTCAGGCATCCTGCATACCCCAAGGAGTGTGTGAGCATCTAGGAGTCTTCGCCATGGATGTACAGACCATCTAACATCCTGGGGTAACACCCAGGAGACCATCTTGTAAAATGGATACCTAGCCCTCACTGTCTCCATTTTCTCACAAGATGGTTCTAAGGATTGGATGAATGGCCACTGTGTCCATGGCAGCAATCTACTCAACTGCAGACCCATCACTTTCTCTCTCCCTCAGATTCACCCATTCCCTCCTCACTGTTTCTTGGGGATCATGTCCCTAATAAACAAATTTGCACTAAGTCTCTATTCACAGCAAGACAGGTGAGTAGGCATGATGCAAGAGTGCATCAGGATAGCCACATACACACTGTCTTAGTTAGTGTTTCTATTCCTGCACAAACATCATGACCATGAAGCAAGTTGGGGAGGAAAGGGTTTATTCAGCTTACACTTCCACACTGATGTTTATCACCAAAGGAAGTCAGGACTGGAACTCAAGCAGGTCAGGAAGCAGGAGCTGATGCAGAGGCCATGGAGGGATGTTCCTTACTGGCTTGCTTTCCCTGGCTTGCTCAGCCTGCCTTCTTATAGAATCCAAAACTACCAGGCCAGAGATGATACCACCCACAAGGGGCCCTCCCCACTTGATCACTAATTGAGAAAATGTCTTACAGCTGGATCTCATGGAGGTATTTCCTCAACGGAAGCTCCTCTTTCTGTGAAAACCCAGCCTGTGTCAAGTTGACATACAAACCAGTCAGTACACATGCCAAGGCTACTGGGTAGGGCGGCTCAGAAATCTCATCTGCTGCCCAGGAAGGTGATCGACTGAGCCAGACAAGAAGTGTACCATCTAGACCCCCCGGTGTCTAGACAAGGAGAACCCATTTCAGGATAGGCAGTCTCTGCAAGTGCCTCCATGCCTCACCTCTTCCACCACCAATCACTTCAGTGCCTATAGAGAATTTGTAGATACTGTCCCAGGACATGGGCAAAGCTTCAGGAGGGTAAAGCTTGCCCTACTTGGCTCCTGTCTCTGAAGAGAGTCCTTGGGCACAGCTGCGTTCACCACCATCCGTAACACACAAGCACAACCAATAAAACTGACTGTAAAACACTTTGCAGATCCAAAGTGCCACATAAATGCAAAATAAGAAAATTAATCTTAGCTACAAGGAACTCAAGCTGCAAGTCTCAAGTGGTTTGGGACTGGCCAGGGGGAAGGGAGTATATGTCTGTCATCCCTCACTCCCCCTCTGTCCTTCATCCCCCAACCAAGATGGATATGCTTATGCCTGATGCGTACAGAGGTCACATGGGCACTGCTGACATGCATGCACTCCAACATACACACGCATGTATATCTTCATATATAAACACATGTGCAGTGCAGGTAAAGCATAGTGTACAGTAAACATGTATGTACCCAGGGATCTCTTCATAGTCATGCGTATGCTTTCATGCATACCCCTAATACAAAGGCACATGTGCACATGGAACTCTACATTGAAACTGTCCCGCAGTTTCACGAACTGGGTTCTCTCTCAGTCGAAGGGAGAAAAGGACCTGAAACACAGAGTTCGAGAACAAAAGGACGCGAAGCCAAGTTGAGTCCCAATCAAGGCTTCTGACTTTACTTTTGGGGTTCAGCATTTATATGTACACGAGAAAGTGAAACTGGATCTCTAGGTTACAATGGCATTTGCATAGCATAAACAATGTGGGAAGAGTCAGGAAAGAGTCAGAAAAGAGTCAAGGAGAAGCTGGACTGCCTGGCTGCCCACTCTCAAGGGCGGTGTCTCAGAGTGTCCCATAGGTTTCAGTGCCTGGAGAGGTTGGAAGCACAGCCCAAGGTGGGGGCAGAGGTTAACAGTGGCTCGGCTGTCTGCAGATGTCCTCAGGCAGTCAGTGTGTTTACATTCAACAATGTCCTCAGCCAGCAGGTGTGTCAGCCACCAGGCGTACCTTCCTCCGGAATCCTCGAAGGTGGAACTCAGTGTAGTGGGCGTTTGTTTTAGGCACAGCAGGTGTGAGCTGACAGTCTCTGGTTGTAAGCTCTGATGTCGGAGTTGAGGCAGGAGGGAGGGACCCAACACTACATATGTATATAATATACTCCACATACATACACAATACATATGCCTCATATAAATACATACCCAGACTTACTGTCATAGCCCAGGCATCCTTATACTTCTCTTCAAGTGCCATGGTTTGAAGAAATGCAGGAAGGAAAGGGGCAAGGAACAAGAGAAAAAGGGAAAGGGCATGGGAAGAAAATTAGTTGGGGGTGAAGAAAAGAAAGCATGAAAGAAGGAAGGGGACAAAATAAAAGGAATGGAAGGGAAGAGGATGGGGGAGGGGAGGGGAAGAGAAAGGAAAGGGAGAGGGAAGGAGACAAGGACCAGAGGGAACAGAGAAAAATGGAGAGGAGAAACAGTGTATAGCTTACTTAACCCATCTCCACTAGCTGTGTGAACCCTACAGCCCTTAGCCCCTCTGATTACTTTCTTTTACACAATGGAGTGTTAACAGTTACTAAAACCAGGTAACTTTCTTACAATAACAAGTTGTGGTCAAGACCAGGCCCTTCAGGATCCCCTCAGGGTGAAGAAGGTGTGGTCTCAATAGATGGTAGAAATGGAAGAGAGAGATTGAAGATTACTGTGCTGCAGCAGGGATGAGGAGAAGGGATAGGAAGAGAAGGAAGATGTCCTGCCTGATGGTCCATGGACACTTTCCCTCAGCCGTGGTTCTTAGCCCTGGCTGGGAAGAAGAATTTGAGGAGGAGTTTTTAAAATCCTGATACTGGAGCTAGAGAGAGGGCTCAGAGGTCAAGAGTGCTTGCTGCTCTTACAGTGGACCTGAGTTCAATTCCCAGCACCCACATGGCAGTCGGTACACATCTCCAGGAGATATGATGCCATCTTTTGGCCTCCTTGGGCACCTGCATACATGTTCATGCACATACATGCACACCCATGAACAGACACGCAAAAGAGTTTTTAAAATATGATGATATTCAAGACAAATACACGGGACACTGATTCCAGCCTTGGGAAGGGCTCAGCAGACGCCAGCTTCCATTTTCTACACTTCCCACAGCAGCGTACTCTCTTGCTTCCAAAAACCAGAGAAGAGGCTCTTTCTATTAGCCTCTGACACCCTAACCTCCACACCCCAGAGACCCTCTCTTGCTTAGATGAAGGCAAGCCACCTCTTTGTCAAACATAACAAGCAACCAAGCGTCCAATTTTGCGTAGCTGGAGGGCATCCATCTGAGTCCACATAGGATTATGGATGCTACTGGCAAAAGATGAGGCCCCCAAGCATTCCAACCCACAGGAGAGAGACACCCAGAGTCTGTACTCAAGAGGAGCACTTGGGAGCCTCTGTCTGGGCCAAAGAGGGAGAAATTCAGACCCCTGGTCATCTGTCCCTGTTGTGAATGTGTTTTACTTTTTCGGTGGAGGTCAAGCCAGAAGCCTGGACAAGAGAGACAGGGATGATGTCCCAGCCCCCAGTTCAGCAATCTAAGCACATGGGGTTTGGAGTCAGCCAGGCTGATGTTCAAATGCTGGAGCTGAAGTTTGCAGCTGAGAGGTCCTGGGTCCATCACGTCACCTCTTCGTGTAGCCAACACATCGTTCATACACAGCAGAAAAGCGCATGTCTTAGAGCTTAAAAGGAACCAGTCCTGCAGTTGGCAATAGTGAGTAGTGCCACATGGCATCTCTCTGGGATGCTGACTTCTGGCCCTTTGGTTATTGACTTAGTTATACTTCTGTTGCTATGATGAGGAACCAGAGCAGCTTTGGGAGGAAAAGGCTTGTTTCAGCTTATAGTTCCACAACACAGCCCATCACTGGGGCCAAGGTGGAACACTGCTGACCAGACCACTCCCCAATTGTGTGCTCAGCCTGCTTTCTTTTTGTTGTTGTTGTTGTTTTGTTTTGTTTTTCGAAACAGGGTTTCTCTGTGTAGCCCTGGCTGTCCTGGAACTCACTCTGTAGACTAGGCTGGTCTCGAACTCAGAAATCTGCCTGCCTCTGCCTCCCAAGTGCTGGGATTAAAGGCGTGTGCCACCACTGCCCGGCAGTCAGCCTGCTTTCTTAATAGCACACAGGACCACCAGCCCAGGGATGGCTCCACTCACAGTGAGCTAGGCCTCCCACATCCATCATGAAACCAGTAAAATGCTCCCACAGACTTGCTACAGGCCAATCTGAGTTTTCTCACTTAAGGTTCCCTCTTCCCAGATATGTCTAGGACTGTGTCAAGTTGACATAAAAACAAACCAGCATAAGTCCATGAGTTCTGATTCTCCCCAACCCCTCCCCCATCCTCCCCACCTCCCCATCCACCTAAATCTGCACCCTTTCTTTCTCTCTCATTAGAAAACAAAAATAGGCATCTTAAATAAATAAATAAATAAATACCAGAATAGGACAAAACAAACAAACAGAAAACTAGTTAGACATCAATTTTTTGCGAACTACTTTTAATAAATATTCAACCTCTCCTCCAGCCCACCACCCACCAGAGGTAATGGAAGAGAAAAGTTATTAGGATATAAGAGAAGTGGACTTGTTTAGCAATAGTTCTTTGGGGGCCAGCTTGATCTTTTTGGTAGTCATTCAGTCCTGTAGCAAACACCAAATACAACTCAGCAGCTCCAGTATGATCCTCTAGGCAGGCAAACACCATTCACAAACCAGCAGCTGTAGTTCAATCCTGAAGAAACTGAAAGGCTCGACAACCAGCCTGAGGTAAGGCCACAGAAACAGCTTCAGGAACCTCACCCAGCAGTTCTTGGGTGAGTTTCTCTCAATGGCAGGGTTACCACCAGTGAAGTTCAACAATGCTATGTAAGGTGAATCAATACATGTGTGTCAAGGCAAACCAATACATGCATGTCGTTAGCAAAGAATAGAGAGGTGGAGCAAAGCAAACCAAGGCTCAGTGCTCCTCTCCCACGGTCTGTGGGGCCGTATTTATACTCCTTCATCATGAGTCTTTTCACATGTTTGCTTTCACGTGATCTGTCACCCCTCCCAACTTCATACTCTCTTGACTTTATTTTTGTAGCCACTGAGTCCATCTGCTGCTGCCCACAGACACATGGCCATGGGGCCAGTGACTAAAGTGTGGTAGACCTTCCAGGGGCTACACCTTTAAGGAAAACAGACATTTTGTTTTTTGAGGAACTGCCAGGCTGGGGTACTGGAGACATTGTCTCAAAAACTTACAGAGAGGGTGTGTGTGTGTGTGTGTGTGTGTGTGTGTGTGTGAATAAAAGGATGACTTTGGGTGAAAGGTCAGGTCTAGAGGGAGGGGTGTGGGTAGGTAATCATAGAAATGGGAGATAAATATAGCATATATTCTTTCATGTGTGGAATCCAGATTTGTATAAAACCCAAAATAAATATATATGCAACATGTCACCAGGATGGGCAGTGGTGGCTCACGCCTTTAATCCCAGCACTTGGGAGGCAGAGGCAAGTGGATCTCTGAGTTCAAGGCTAGCCTAGTTTACAGAGTGAGTTCCAAGACAGCCAAGGCTACACAGAGAAACCCTGTCTTGAAAGACAAAAAATAAACAGACAAAAAATGTCACCAGGAATAAAAAACCATTGTGGTAGAAGAGATCCATTCAGAGGAGCAAGAGATCACCAGGAGTTAAGAGAGACAAGAAGGCAAGTGAGTGTTTATGATCAAAGTATATTATATTCACATATATCCATGTATATTCATATATGAAAAGGTTATAGTGAACCCCATTATTTTGAACAACTAATACACACAGTAAAAAGCTTAAATAGACTCCACGAAGAATGTTAGCTTGCACTCAACAGCTGGCTTTAGTTCCCTCCACCCAAGTCTCAACATTTATGGAGTTATTGTTACTGAATACCCAGAGGTATGCTGTCCTGGCTCCTCTTCTTTCTCCCTTCTCTCTCATGGCATCCTGTGCTCACCCAGCTGTCCCTCCTCAGCTTTGCTTGGGTGGTACACCAACACACACACACAAGGCAAAGCCATCTAAGGATGACAGTTTTTGTTCCCTTGACTTTCTTCCATGACAGAATTCATGCAAAGCTCTGAGGGGTGACAATGAATGCTAGCTTATATTTTTGTATGTGTAGTATTTTTCTACCCAGAGGAGTCCTTGTTGTGAGGGTAAGCTACAGAGTCAAGGTTGCACTCTGTCCCCTGTTATAATAGACATTCAACATGTCCGAGCACATTTAACCCCCCACAGCTTTCTGATGTAGGTACAAACCTCAACCCCCTTTCTCTAAGTTTTTGAGACATTGTCTCCTATATCCCAGACTCTCCTGGAACTCACTGCATGGATGAAAATGGCCTTAAACTATTGATCCTCTGCTTCCACATCCAGAATGCTGGGATTATAGCAGGGTCTAACTAGATAGCCCAGGCTAGCCTCAAACTTAAAATCCTCCTAAGAACTAGATTACAGGTGTATGCTCATATACAATTCAAACTGGTTTGGAGTATAAGTAATTATCTTACTAGATATAGATAGATAGATGGATAGATGGATAGACAGACAGAAAGACAGACTGGCAGGCAGGCAGATCAATGACAGATGATAGATAAATAGATAGATAAATAGATAGATAGATAGATAGATAGATAGATAGATAGATAGATAGATAGAGGAATGTGGGGGTGGTGTAGCAGCAGAAGGGGGAACAGTTGTAGAAGAGAAAAGGATCTAACAAGAGAGGTAGAGATGGTGGGCATTGGAGGGAACTGAATTAGAATAAAGTAAAATGACATGTAAAAATATAATGAATCCAATTATTTTGTATGCTCACTGATAATTTATATTCTCAGAAAAGGACACTTATTAAAAAGATTCAGGTGAGTTTTCACAAATGAGCCCACAAAATAATCAGCCCTGAGATTAGGGGCTTCCATGCATCCTTCCACCACCAAGACCAACCAACAATCTGCTCCAGTCTGCTCTGACTTTAGTCTAAACAGACACACAATTGGAAGGCTTTGAGTTCATCACCTTGGGTAGCCAACATGATCTACAAAGGGCTTTGAGGAAGGAGGTAATCTCAGAATCAGACCCCAAGCTACAAAGATGAAACTGTTAAATTTAAACCCAAATAGTCCCCCATTACTTGTGAGGTCAAGTTTGAATCTGTGAAGTATCTAGAATCCATACCCTGAACCCTAGAGCCAGTAGTTACATGGAAGCTCTAAAGGACATGTTGATTCACCTATGCTACTCAGGGCAGACTACAGAGCTGGTACTGTACTGGATGGATGATCTGCATCGGATGGCATGGTGCTCCTGCTAAGCTAATCCCTCCCAGACCTGTCATGTCCCACACAAACCTGTGACACAGACACTTCTACTTCTCCTGACAGCAGACCCTCTGAGACTGCCGATCTTGTTCGAGAGAGAGCCAGGAGTCTAGCTGCCTAGCAGTAGGAGCTGCTCACTAGGGAGGCTCAGCAGTTCCTGGTGTCACTTGCCAGCCTCAGCACTTGACAATGTCTAGGGAAGGCTGTGATCTCTCAGCCCCTTGATGCTTACTCTAGAAAGCACAGACAAGATGGAGAAAAATACCACTTGGATTTTCTGCAGTGGGACATGGGCTGTGGAGTAGCTTAGAGGGAGCTGAACACGTGACACCATGACAAGATTCCTTGTGGAGCCAGAGGAATGTCACCAGTCCCTGTCACTCCCGGAGAGGCTGGTGAGGTCTGATCTGACCACAGGAGTGCCAAAGACACTGAGGCCAAAAAGATTCAAAGAATGTGTGGATTTATAGAACATTTTGAAGACCTTGATGACACAGGCTGGTCTGATGAAGTGCCAGCTAGATGCCTATCTGCTGCTGGGGCTGGAATGCTTTCTCTGCCATTCTCGTCACTCCCCAGACAGACACAAGAATCCATCATGAAGAATGAAAGCAGGCACAGTGGTTGGGGGAGGGGGTGGCACACAGGTCCACACAGCTGGGATTGGATGAAAGACTTCAAGTTGGAGCCTCGAAGGAGACAATGAGAACTGTCCTTTGGATATCAGGTTTATTGGAAGATATAGACAGGAAGATGGGGCAGAGGGGGGGTTCCTTTCTTATGGGCCTACAAGGAAGTGGGAAGGGACTGTGGCACATGGTTGATGAATAATCACACACATAGTCAGACTGTCTCTTCTAATGAACCTCTTTCTCAAGTGCCTCCATTCCATATTTTTCTACCACTTGCCTCCAGAAGTGCCATGATTTCATGAATGAACTTTAAATTCTGGTGCAAAACTGCAAATGCTCTAATCTCCATTTCACCAACAGTTGGCTGTGTGACCCTGGGTCTCCACCTTCCCGACCTTAGTTTTTGTTCATCTTACGACCCCATCAACAGTGGCAATCCAGGGTCTCCACCAAGCCCCAAGGAGAGGGTAGACATCAAAGCACCTTGCAAATTAAAAAACGGCAGGGCACGGCTGGGTATTAGCATTGTTGCGGATATTACATTCTCAGCAGGGCCAAAGACAGCCTGAGGCATCCTGGGAGCTGCAGTGCCTGCCCTCCTTCCTAGGGATGCCAGAAAGATGGAAGCAGCTGAGAGGATTCAGATAAGGTCGAATTTGCATTCTTTCAGCCTCCCTTGCCCAGAGCTCCACCGGGGAAGCCAGGCGCAGGGCCAGCAGCCTGCCGCAGAGGATGGAGGTAAGGATGTTGAGGTGAGGGAGCTGTGTTCCAGCCATGTCAGCACTGCCTCAGTAGGTCGCATGCCAGTCAAGGTACAACGTCCCAGCTATCACTTCCTGACAGACTTCCTGGTGCCCAGATTCCTTGGTCTGCACATCTCACTCAGTCCTTGTGACAGCTCCATGAAGGAGATTTATTTCTGTCACATGGACAAGACAAGCAGAGGTGAGTAGCTAATGAATGTGCCCACGTCTACACAGCCAGGCCCGGAAGGTCCAAGCCTGTGATTCCAGCGCCAACTCCTGACCACAGTGCTAAGACTGCCAATGTTAAGTGCCATTCAAGCTGCCTATTATAACAGGCTTTTGAAAGCTGCTTCTGTTGATGAAGAGCTTGTTCAATGGGTAAAGGTGCTTGCTCGCCAAGCCTGATGGCCTGAGTTCCATCCATAGGACACAGCAAGAGAGAACTAACTTCCACAGATTGTCCTCTGACCTACATACACACCAGGCCAAGCGTGAACACACACATGCATACACACACACACACACACACACACACACACA
>JADRCD010235189.1:6637-23858 GCA_019843815.1 Montemys delectorum
CCCCCTTCCCCATTCCCTCCCTCTCTCTCCACGTGCTCATGGCTGGCCTCTACTTCCCTATTCTGTCTCTCTCTCTCTCTGTCTCTCTCTCTGTCTCTCTCTCTCTCTCTCTCTCTCTCTCTCTCTCTCTCTCTCTCTCTCTCTCTCTCTCTGCCTCCACTACCCTCTTGACTCCCCTTCCCATGCACTGAATAAACTCTATCCTATACTGTACCGTTCATGTGGCTGGTCCCTCTGGGGGAGGGATGTCTCAGCACGGGCCCACCGAGGCAACAGCTTCCCCCACACTTCACCACACCTCCACAGAACATCACCGCCCCTCTCTCTTTACCTTTATATAAGTACATCATATGGTGCCATGACTCGGATTCACATGCACCACTCAGGGGCAGTAAGGGATAATAAGATGATGTCAGGCGTACTCCTGACACGGCAGAAGGAAGATGCGATCACAGGTGAAGTGCAAGGTCAAAGTTTAGAAAACAGGAGAATTTCTGAGAGAGCGGTTAAAAGTAGAAGCAGTAAGATGCAAATTCTGAAATCATCTCAGGCTTTAATTGCCTTAAAGTGGTAAACATAAATAGAACAGGAGAGGAGTTCACAGCTAGCGTTTTTTATTCTGCACATCCTCGGCAGGGAACACTACCTGAACCACTTGCAAGGTTTAGGGCACTACGAGGCGCCTTTACTGGTTGCTCCCATCCATCCTCTCAAAGTCGGCTGTGGGTCCAACAGACGTGGTGATCGCTGAAGTCTGTAACAATCAAGACTTTTTGTTTGTAACACATCAAGAATCCAGAAGGATTCTACGTGCTCTGGTAATCTCTACAGGTGGGGGTGGGAAGGAGGGGTTCCTCTGAAGGGGGATGAGTGTTTCCCAAAATGTACTCACAGCCAACACAATTCCCACAAACGAAACCAACAACTCTGGAACACCTGTACTGGCTTGGTTTTATGTGACAAACTTGACACAAACTGGAGTTATCACAGAGAAAGGAGCCTCCCTTGAAGAAACACCTCCAAGAGACCCAGCTGTAAGGCATTTTCTCAATTAGTGATCAAGGGCAGGAGGGCCCATTGTGGGTGGTGCCATCCCTAGGCTGGTAGTCCCACCAGTATAATAAAGCAAGCTGAGCAAGCCAGGGGAAGCAAGCCAGTAAGCAGCATCCCTCTATGACCTCTGCATCAGCTCCTGCTTCCTGACCTGCTTGAGTTCCTGTCCTGACTACCTTTGGTGATGAACAGCAATGTGGAAGTAAGCTAAATAAACTCTTTCCTCTCCAACTTGCTTCTTGGTCATGAGGTTTGTGCAGGAATAGAAACTCTGACTAAGACACCTCCATATCCCAAGCCTACTACAAATTCGGCAGAGATCCGGAGAGCCGCGTCTTCTGGGAATGGAGGACACTGGCTTAGAAGGTCCCTGGAACAGGGGCTTGGGAAGAAGTGGGGATAGGGAATGTAGGGCGAGCAGATTTCCATTTTTCATGGAATAATTTCTTAAATGAAACACATGGTTAGAAGGAGAAGAATCTATTGTTCTTATCAATACTGTACCATCACTGACACAAGTGTCCCCTCACCCACAGCAAACACAGGGGATGGCACTGTCATGTGGCTGGGCACAGTAGCTACCTTGTGGCAGACTGGCTGTCACAGAGCACTCAGAGAAAGTGGCTGCCATATTTCAGGGCACATGACTTTTACAAAGGCCTACTTTGGTAACTTCTACAGCATTCTAGTCGGGAAGTAGAATAAACCCCTTTTGTCTCTCTACAGTTATATCTACGAAAGTAAAACTCAGCAATTAACCTGTGAGTTAACAAAATGTGCAAAACTAAATATTGAAAATAATTTGCTTAAAAGCTTATAAGCTCTTAATCTAAGATCATCAGTGGCCACTTCATTTTCTTTTATAAAAATGTAGCATTGCCTACATCTTTATAAAATGGCTCTGTGATATAAATGCTCACATATAAAAGAGCACAACAAAATTATCTCCCCAACGGCATGAATTGCCATCTTTTTTTTTTTTTAATTTAGAAAATGAACAAATTCTCAATCAGTGCCCAGTATCCACAAAACATTATTGGGAATCAAGAGAAAACAAAAGATCTAATTATCCGTCCGTAAGGTCTAGAAAAGATATAGACCACAATCACTTAATACCAGGAGTGTGTGGAGGAGGCGGGGGGGAGGGGAGCACCGCATTCTAAGTCTCCCAGATCCTCAGCAAGGCCCATCCAATGCACCAGTGCAGAAAGTGATGAATAAGCTTCATTGATAATAGTGGCCGCGTCACGGCTGGCTGAACATTCAGTCCACAAACAGAAGGCTTCTGTCTTTGCTCGAATCAGCCATAGGAAAGTTTTGGTAAAAAGACTGTTATATTCAAATGGAAATCAGTACTTTCCAGCAAGAATGGACAATTAGCAACTCCTTACACTGGCACTAAGAGGGACAGCAGAAATGTGCTCCAAACATCTAATATTCCAAAATGTGAAATAAAGATTACTGATTGCCTTTTGAAACTTTGACCCCTACATAGACTGGATGTTAGAGATCCCTCAACATCACACCCTAAAGTTTCATCCACCTCTTCTGTAGATCTTGAAAACATGCAAGACTAAACTAGTCTAAGGCTCATGACACTAGTTAAGTTGCACGGTGTTCCTTGAACATTAGCAAAAATATACAAAGTCTACAAAAAGTCTTCATTCAGCAGACAGAGGCTAGGTCTTTGTCAACAGATTCTTGCAAACACCTCACCAAGACTGGCAGGACATATAGGCATGGCCACACTCGCCTCACTTTCAAGCACACATCTAGCAATGGCCCAACTGTGCCACCCTGGCCTTGCACACACGTGGTTACAATGATGTCATTGCTAGTTGGAATTGAAAAGAGAAGGTTCAAAGAAAGAAGGCCCACATGAAAAGTTTTTTTGCTGGAGTTGAGCAATGGTTTCTCAGTTGTAATGCCAAGGACAAGAGGCACAGAAAAAAAATGATAAATTTCACCCATCTTTAATAAGAAAAAGAAAAAGAAAAAAGTGTTTCAAATACCCACCACCGAAGAAGAAAAAAGACCACCAAGAGAATATAAGAGAAGATCTGGGATGCCCGTATCTGGTGGTGGTGGGGGCTTGGAGTGAGTCTATTTTGGCTCAGCGTGGGTGGTCCTAGTCCAAGGATGGATAGGTCTGCTGCTTTGGGCATGGTGAACACACTGGCTGGAAATGGTAGGGAACACAAGAAAAAACTGGTTAGCTCATGAACAGTAATTAAAAGAGGGAGAGGAAGAGATCAAGTCCCACAATTCCCTTCAAGGGTACAACTTTAAGGAACCCAGGGACCTATCTCTAAACACTATCCCTTCAAGGTCCCATTCACCTCCTAATACCTACTTTTAACACATGAACATTTAGGGGACACTTATCGAAAACTACAACAATGGGTTTAGGGAATTAACCTAGGATTGTAGATAACGTGCAAGTTTTTAACCTTATCCTGAAGTAAAGAGTGGGTCATTGAAGGGTATTCAAAGGGTGAATAAATGGATCTTATCCCTCCCATTAATTTATTCTTTTTAATTAGATATTTTCTTTATTTACATGTCAAATGATATATCCTCTCCTGGTTTCCCCTCTGAAAAAAAAAGAAAGAAAAAGAAAGAAAGGAAAAAAACCTGTTCCCTCTCCCTCCCCCTGCTCATCAACCCACCCTTCTCCTGTATCCTGGCCCTGGCATTCCCCTACACTGGGGCATAGAACCTTCACAGTACCAAGAGCCTCTCTTCCCACTGATGACCCATTAGGCCATCCTCTGCTATACATATGTGACTGGAGCCATGAGTCCCACCATGTGTGCTCTTTGGTTGGTGGTTTAGTCCTTGGGAGCTCTGAGGGTATTAGTTAGTTCATATTGTTGTTCGTCCTACAGGGCTGCAAACCCTTCAGCTCCTTGAGTCCTTTCTCTAGCTCCTTCATTGTGGACCCTGTGCTTAGTCCAATGGATGGTTGTGAGCCTCTACTTCTGTATTAGTCAGGTACTGTCATAGCCTCTCAGGAGACAGCTATATCAGGCTCCTGTCAGCCAGCACTTGCTGGCATCCACAATAGCATCTGGATTTGATGACTGAATATAGGAAGGATTCCCAGGTGGAACAGTCTCTGGATTGTCCTTCCTTCAGTCTCTGCTCCATGTTTGTCTCTGCAACTCCTTCCATGGGTCTTCTGTTCCCCCTTTTAAGAAGGAGCGAAAATCCAGAGTTTGGTCTTCCTTCTTCCTGAGTTTTTTGTGGTTTGCAGATTGTACTTTGTGTATTCCTCTGAATAGGGAGGCCCTGCCCTGTGTGCCAACCTACCCAGGCACATCAAGTTTCTTTTAGGAAAATCATAGCAATTGTTTAAAGGTGAAGATTCACTAGGATCAAAGATTATCCAGCCTTTACCTCAACTATGCAATATTTTTATGATCCTGACAAAGGAGGAAAAAAACCTCTTCCGGTTGAAGCTTAGGTGGAAGGAAGTGTTAAGAACCTCTTCTAGGCAAAGCCACCGTCTCAGAGACCACTGCAGAAGACACTGGGGAAACCCTGGAGTAAAGAGTTATTTTAATAATAATGGATTAGAAGTTAGGAAGCTGATGCAATGAGCCAACAGCAAAATAGCCAGTGGGCTGAAGCAAGCATAAAGGATGGATTAAAGGGGAGAAAAGAATCCAGAAAGTTCTAAAGAGGTACCAAATTCACATGATTTTATCAATTACCATATGTAGGAAGTGAGAAAAAAATAAGGGTGACTTCTGGGTGAGATGCAGGAGGATGGCTGTTGATATAAATGAAGTGTGCTAGGGATTTCCTAGATTATCTTAAAACCAAGTGACTCACACAATTAAATGTCCACCTCTCCTCCACATATGCTCCCACTGTGCACTGAAGCATCACCTTGCTTCATGGCACTGGACTCCTGCTGGCGCTTGAGCAAGATGCCCGTGAATCGTCTTTAACACCTGCGTCTCCTACCCTGTGTCCATCACCAAGTACCCTATGTTATGATGTCAAAACATTTACCCAGCATCTCTCTCTGTTGCTGCTCTTACCAGGCTAGTTCTTGACACTGTCATTTCTGTATCAGCCTTTCCATCATTCTCTCTACCATTAGCCTTGACTCATTCTAACTTACTCTGCACGGAGAATACTCTTTTAAACCTGTAAAGCCTTTTAATGGATTCCCTGATTTCAAGTCTGAACACCAAGGAGGTACCCTGCACTGTGTGCACTGTGGGTACCCAGTGCCAAATACTCTGTAGACAACAGATTTTTTTTTTTTAAAGAATGGGCAAGAAGGAACCAAGTCTGGGCAAGAAGACACGCTCTGTCTTTGGACCTGGATTAGGATGTTACGGACACCCAAGTCGGTTCTCACTGGCAATGGGCGGTACTGACCTGGACCACACTAACCTGACCGTTGGCTTTACGGTGTCAGGGCTGCCTTGAGTGGTGTTATGCAAGGACAATGAGATTAAGTTTATTTCTGGTAATCATGAACTAAGTTAATGTGCCGGAAGCAAGCTCGACATCTTGAAGGAGATTACAGTGTTGCTTTAATCTCCAAGCCTGTAGCTCTGGTGTAGGCTTAGGTCAGTATTTAAAGGGCAAGTCAACTGCTCCCCCCTATGCGGGGTCTTCACCGGGAATAACTTCGTGGCAAAGCCTGTCGTTTGGCCATTTTCTTCCAACTATTTTTCAGTACTTCTGCCTGGCTGACCCCTGATTCCCTCACCTATGAATTCCTTATTAGTTACAAGCCTTACCTGATTCTCATAGGATGCATCTGCAAGTCTGTATTCTCACAAATACAGCGGAGAATTTCTCAGTATTGGTAAACTTAATGAAAAGGCTACCTTTATTCTTCTCTCCTATTGACTCTTCCCCCTACGTTGTCTTAGGACATGGATACCATAGGGATTTTCAAGCAAAAATAAAATTGTAATTTACTGTGGCCTCCTGACAGTACTCTATAAAATATTTACTATAAAGTTTTTTGACAAATGTCCAGAAAACTGAGTATTTCTAATAAGCAAGTGTTACTTTTCCAAAGAGAGATATGAGACATAGATTTTAATATTCAACACCACATTTTTTTCCTTAACTTTTCCCAGTATTAGGATTTATTAACTACTTTAAAGGAACTCTTCAATTTCCATAAACTAGTGATGGCATCTATATCTGCCTTGATTTATAATTCAGCATATAAGACAATTACATAAATATTTTCTTTTAAAACAGAGCTAAGAAACTCTACCCCAGTGAGGAGAATGCACGATAGTTTCAGAACATGAGGGAAGTGGGTTTACAACCTAGGCACTTGGATTATTATTCTAGTAATCAGAAACAACAGCCTGATTGGTAACTTTGGTGATCCCAACATGTTAGCATGATTTATCATTTATCATATAACTAGAAAGGACTACTGATTAAACCCAACATGTATTATTGACCTATAAGTCAATAAATAACATAAGCAATTATGCTACTTTCCGAAGGCATCGGTTATTAAATGACCATCTTAGAGCCAGCACAGGTTACCTCTTACAAGATACTGGTCAGAGGCAGCCCTAGAAGCCTCCAAAAAGCACAGGCTTTTGCCACTGCTCTTGGTTGCCACCATAACTAATGGCAATACCCTATTGCTGAAGATGGCACATATTTCTGTTGTAGTACATAAAGAAATTGATCTTGAACTCACTAGAAAATTCTCTACCTACTAGCTGTCTAGCTTTCATAATACTGGAAGATGCTACAGAGGTGTCTGAAAACAAAAGACATCAATATTTTTAACCAGCATTGGACCCTGCATGCTCTAACACCACCCTACCACAAAAGTGTGTGTGTGTGTGTGTGTGTGTGTGTGTGTGTGTGTGTGTGTCCGCATGCACATGCATGCTCACTGATAACAACAGCGGCCAAACAGTCTACAGGAGTAACTGCTCTCTAGATTGGACATGAAGCATGCCTTACAAGAAGGGATTCATACCTGTACTGTATCTTAGTTAGGATTACTATGGCCCTGAGGAAACACCATGCCCAGGTGAACCTGAGTGGAAAGGGTTTATTGGGCTTACATACCCTGAGTCACAGTCTAAGAAGGAAAGCCAAGGCAGGAACTCAAACCAGGTAGGAATATCTGGAGGCAGGAGCTGATGCAGAAGCCACAGAGGAGTGCTGGTTACTGGCTTGCTCCCCATGGCTTGCTCAGCCTGCAACCCAGGGCCATCAGCTCCGGCCGGGGTGTACTACCCACAATGTGCTGGGTCCTCCAACATCAATCATGCATTAAGAAAATGTCCCACAGGCTTGTCTACAGCCTGTTCTTATGGAAGCATTTTCCTAATTGAGGCTCCCTCCTCTCTAACTTAGGCTTGCATCAAGTTGACATAAAACAAGGCAGAACAGCAGAAAACACACTCAAAACCCTAGGCAGGGGAAGTCACAGGTCCAAGGGAAGAACTTACTGATGTGGTTCTGCTGAATGGTCCTATTGCCAAATCTCCTTCCAAATGTTTATTTATAGCCATAGACCTGTGCTGCTCCCAACCTTGGTCAGAAAAGCTTTTTGTTGCAATGGGAAGTGGTTAATGCAAAGACGTCTAACTGTTCAAGTGCTGTGTATCAGCAGCTGTGAGCGCCAAGACACAGAGAGGCCAAGGTTCAAAGACAGCAAGGGCTGTAGGACGTGTGAGCCAGAGGATGAGGTCATGTGCTGTAAAATGCTGTCCTTGGTCATGCCATGGCTGTTGCACACATGAGCTCACCTCACCGCAGCTATGGCTACTCGGATAAGACCTGTACCAGATCAAGCCAGTTAAAATTACAGGGTGGGGTTGGGGAAGTACGTCCTGAAATCACATTTCTGAGTGTATGCTGGCAACTGATGGCTCCTGGGAGAGGGGGAATGGTTTTTCTTTGATGGACAGATACTGGTTGACTGCCCATTCTCTAGTGGATTCACCGACATACATGTGGGAGCATGAACTGGACACAGCAGGGTATGTGAGGAGAGAGAAGTTGGAAAGGGGGTGCACTAGAAGGGAATGGGGTGGGGGTGGGGGGGAGATGGACGGCAGGAATAGGTGCCCGGTATAACCAAGATATACTGCGTACGTGTATAAATTTTTCAAAGAATAAAAAAAGGGGTAAAGAAAATATAAACATTACATTTTGCAACTTCAGCTGAACGCTTTTAACCCATTTCAGTGGATCACATTATCTGGTCAAATTCCTTATACCTTGAAACAGAATATCTCTAATACTTCAAAATCCAAAGGAGGAGGAGAAAAATACATAACAGTAAACTGATCTTTTATTGGCAATAAATAACGCCATCTCCTGCTTTCCCTACTAAGGCTGCAAAAACGCAAAACTCACACCCACTGCCAGAACCTCCTCTCATCTGCAAATGCACACTTGATTTTTAAACCCTCTAAATAACATATCATTGTCAAGGTTACTCCATCCTTCCTAATTGCTGGGTGAAGAGGAACCTTTCAACTTTCCTATCCTATCCGTCCTTTATGAACAAGAGCCTGGGAATCAGAAAAATGAACCTGACCCCTGTAAGAACCGAATCAGGGTAGGCTGAAATCCCAATGATCATCCTTCTATGAGGATAGGCACTTCTTAGT
This sequence comes from Montemys delectorum, assembly GCA_019843815.1. Lineage (NCBI taxonomy): Eukaryota > Metazoa > Chordata > Mammalia > Rodentia > Muridae > Montemys > Montemys delectorum. The sequence continues at coordinate 15,325 of JADRCD010235189.1, forward strand.
TTAAAAAAAAAATTAGGCAAATAAACTTCTAGATTATTTCAGGATCTCAGGTAGTCCACAAAGGAGAGGGTAGGCCACCACGCTAGTTAGTAACCTGCAATGGAGGTCAACAGAAATATAACTACAGCATGCCGAAGCCCCACTGCAGCTGGCTTTGGAATGTGGCCTTGTGCTCTCAAATGCTAAAACCTCTGATAAAAGTTCAACCATGAACGCTTTCCTGGAAAATGTTTTCTCTTTTTATTTTTATTTTTTCCTCCTCCTGCTCTGCCATGGGCTAGAGCACAAGGACTAGATCCAAGATCTTGCAGGGAAAGCTGTGGTTAAAGGAGACTCCTGGGGCGGGGGGGCGGGGGGGGGGGGGGTGGACAGGAAGGAAAGGGAGTCTAGGGTACACCTGCATCCTCTCCCCTGAAGACATCAGTGACATTTTTGAGCATCTCATTTAAGAGTTCCTGAGTTAAGGCTTAAAAGCCTGCTTGCTTGTGAGGGTTTGTCTTAAATGCCACCTCAACAGGCTATAAGAAAGGCTCACGTGTATGGTCAAGCACTATTCTGGATGTTTCTAGAAAGGTGTTTTGGAATGAGATTAACATTTACGTTATCTGCGTGGGGGGAGGGGATTGCCTTTCACTTGCGGGCAGGCCTCCTATAATCAGGTGGCAGAGCAAGAGCAAATCCTGCCAGATGCTCTAAGTTGGGTATCAGCTCTTTCTGGTTCCACGGGGGCTTGTGACTGGATCTAACCTGGGATGTCAGCTCTGCGGGTTCTGCCACCACTCAATCACAGGGGCCAATTCCTAATAATGAACTTCTCTGAATACATGAGGACAGGCACACACAGACTTGCTCCTCTAGGGAACCCCAATATGCCATCTGAGGATATGAACTATAAGCTGTTTGTGTCACTTTCTCCAGTATTGTAGCCTTCAAGACCATAAATTCCAGAGGCCAACCAATAATCTCAAAGCAAAACATCCAAAAGGCTGCGACCAAGCTTTCTCTTCTCCCACAATGCCAAAGTCCTTCACAAAACCCATATTACAAAAAAAAAAAAAAAAAAAAGGAAAAGAAAAGAAAAGAGGCAAGTCTTAATGGAATTCAAGATTCCTTTGCTTTTTCTCCAAGCCTTACCAGTAGGAAGCTTTCGATTCACCCATAGACGGGTTACCATGCCATTTGCAATTACCACACAGAGAAACTTAACAGCACTACATGGGACCGAATTTCTACCTTCAATTAGGCGATATCCAGATCATGAATTAAGCATGAAGAGTCAAGACACGTCTCAGAACATAACACTTTTGATGTGTATTGTTGTGTATATGGTGTATATTTGGTCAAATTAAGCCAAACAAGAAGGGCAGTAACAATAAGCAAATGAAGGAAGAGAAGACAAGGGATGATATTCAAATACAGGGAGAGAGGTTGGAAGAGAAGAGTCATGAGATCTGAGCCGCCATCCACTTCCGGCTGTCTGACCCAGTGAAGTGGCTACTTACTGAGCAGGTAGTAATAACCAATACATCTTGGGCCCAGGTAACAGAAACCAGACTCCATTAAACACACTTGATACGATGATGACATTGATTTCAAATTTCACCTCGTTTTTAAAAAGGCTAAGAAAATTTTGATTTTAAAAGAAAAAGACAATTGGCAGTTGCTATAATAGACAGCCTCTGTCTCTAGCTTTCTCCTGCACTCTCTCCTGCTCATCCTCCCTCCAGCCTCTCCCTTCTTGCACCATCCTTCTCTCTCTCTCCTCTCGCTTCTCTCCCCCCCCCACACCTGCAAACACTTCTATAGACAAATTTATAACAAGATACTGTGCCATATACGGCTCTTGGAGGCATGGAAGCTGGAGATGGGAAGCCAGGTGTAGTGACCTCTGATGGCTGGCAAGAATGGGATTCCTGTCCAGATCTGAAGATCTGAAGATCAGAGGCCCAAAGGCTAGAAAGTCCACCACCTCCCCGAAGACCCTTGAGTCTGACACTTCCAGAATCCAACCTTTCACTCACTCTGTTCCCTTCAGACACTCAACATTATGGTGTTCGCCCACATGAGTCAGGCCCTTTCACAGAAGACCAGTTTAAATGCTAATCTCATTGAGAAATACCTCATAGACACAACCAAAATGATATTTAACTAACTTCTTAGGTATCCTAAGCCCAGCAACTAGACACATTAAATTAACCGTCACAGATGCCAATCTCAAGATGAGTCAGATACTGGAATTATCAGACATGGATTTTAAATTATCTGTTGCAATTATGCTCAATGAAGAAAAATGGGCATTTATAATAAATGAAAAGGAAGTCTTAGTTTAAAAAAAAACAGAAGCTATAATAAGAAAGAAAATGAGAGGCTGGAAATTTTAAATGTCTGCAATTTAAAATTCACTGGATAAGCTTAAATGCAGAATGGAAAATAAAAGACGGAAAATCAATTTCAACATAGAATAATAGAAATTGGAACTTCTCAAAGTTAAGAACATTTACTCAATAGTAAGAAAACAAAGGCACCTAAAAAAATAAAAAAATAAAAAAATAAAAAGCCAAACAAGAAAGTTGGATGAACAGTTCACCAAAGAAAATGGAGCAATTCCTTTGAAAAACAGTTTGAGCATTTCCAAGAAATGTAAAAAGCCAACCATTTCACTAATGAACATGGAGTTGCCCGCCCCCAAAATCGAAGAATGAAGTGTGACTGTAGCCGTCTCTTCATGATAATCCCTAAGCCTGAGGTAACTCAGAAGCTCCCCAGCAGAAGGGAGAAATGCTCAGCAGAGCCGGGCGGTGGTGGCGCACGCCTTTGATCCCAGCATTTGGGAGGCAGAGGCAGGCGGATTTCTGAGTTCGAGGCCAGCCTGGTCTACAGAGTAAGTTCCAGGACAGCCAGGGCTACACAGAGAAACCCTGTCTCGGAAAACCAAAAGAAAAAAGAAAAAAAGAAATGCTCAACAGTTAAGAGCTCATGTTGCCCTTACAGAAGACCTAGCTTCGGTTCCCTGCACCACACGGTGATTCCCAACCATCCCCGGTTCCAGTTCCCTGCACCACACAGTGATTCACAACCATCCCTGGTTCCAGTTCCAGGGGATTCAATGGCTTCTTCTGACCTTGTGGGTACCAGGCCTATATGTGGTACATATACATACATACATGGAGGTGAAACATTCCTACACATAAAATAAGTCTTTAAAAAAGAAATTAATAGCAACTATTTTTTTTAAAAAAAATCATTATGGCAAGATACCAGGTTAAAAATATATGTATTATAGGATTCTATCAAACCAAATATACAATTTCAACAGATCTTTACTGAACTAGTGACTCGTTGGGCATATCTAGCTATCACAAAACTTCTCGCTTTACATAGCTGAAAATGTTTCTGCTCAAACTGAACTTCAATGAAGTTAACTGGGAAAAAAGAAACCCCCCTTGTCCATGACCGCTTGTGGGCCCTTCTTCTGAGGCAGCATTAGTGACTTTACAAGCAGACCCACCTGGGTTCTCCTCTAAGTTCATACAGCCCTGACAACCAAGGAGCAGCTTAGTCACACCACTCAGCCCCTCTTTACTTCTAAAATTAGGATAATTGCCTGTCTTACATTGTAGTTGACAAGAAAAAGAAGTTCTGCCTGACAGAGCCTACCGGTGTTCTGTAGATAGCAGCACTGAGCATCACTATGCTCAGCTCGGTAATTCAGGAGCATGCATTTGTCAAACTTCCAAACCAAGTACATGGTACTTAGGAAATCTGAGTTGGCAGGGGGATATATCCTTTGGTGCCTGCCTGACAATCCGGGACACCAGTGGAGAACAAGGGAGGCACAGAAACACACAGCATATTTTGCCTGCTAGGGACCTGGTTAAACTTCTCACTAAGGCATCAAATGTAGAATCATTTATAATCACCATGTTACATAAAACTGTCATGGTGGAGACAACAGCTATTACTTATGGATCAGAACTTAAAAGAGAGGATGTTTTATTTCTACACTGAAAGAGCAACTGAGATGGGCGAGAAGATTCTGTAGTTAGTAAGGGATGCTAACTTTGCTTCACATGTAACTATTAGGGAGGGGAGAGGGAAGGAAAGGGAGAAGAGGGGACTTGAGCAAAGTGCCTCCCCTCTTCCCAGGCCAGTGGGACAGGGGTCTGTCCATTCCCAGGAGGATAAGATAAACAAATGATACACATGCCAAGTTAGAGGGTGGGGGATGCCCTGAGGAGAAGGAATGGCCAGAGAGTCTAACAAATAGAAAAATTGGCAGACCCACCCAGACACACCCAGGAAGAGAAAAACTGCTGGGGTGTGCTCTTCTCAAAATTATGCTCCATATTTCCCAAGCCTTTCAAGAGATTCCAAACTATGAGTTTTACAGATATCATTCAATGTATTTATTTTTTTAGTTGGTTATTTTACTTATTTACATTTCAAATGTTGTCCCCCTTCCCGGTTTCCCATATGCAAACCCCATATGGTAATATGCCCTTTGCCTCTATGAGGATGCTCTTCCACCCACCCACTCACCCACCCACCCACTCCTGCCTAGCATCTCTCTACACTGGGACATCAAACCTCCACAGGACCAAGGGCCTCCCCTCCCACTGATGTCAGATAAGGCCATCTTCTGCTACATATGGAGTTGGAGTCATGGATCCCTCCACGTATACTCTTTGGTTGGTGGTTTATTTCCTGAGAGCTCTGGAGGTTGGTTGATATTGTTCTTCCTATGGAGTTCCAATCCCCTAATTCACATCCTCTTGTCCCCATGAAAAGATAGCATCACTCAGTGTCTGCTCAGGTGGGTCCTGTCCAATGAGATCACAGTGAACACCTGTTACTTCCATCAGCCTAGGCTTCTGAGGTCTGGTCGCTCATTCACTAGACAATGTCCACTAAGGCTGGAATTGACTCCCCAGGAACAAACATACCTTGGTTTTTATATTCCTCCCCTACTAATTGAAACTCCATCCAATTCTACACCTCTTTCCTTCTCATGTTCCCCCATTACAAGCTATTTTCATAAATGGTAGTTCACTTATTCAATGAAAAAAGAGGGAAGTTAAGCCACTTCCATTCATTTTCTCCCAAGATCTCAGAACTCTCCTTATTTAAAAACTAAACAAAACAACAAAAGAAAAGGAAGCCCACGCTGAGAAACACATTTGTGCAAAGCCCACATAGTACCCCGCCCCTCGAGGGGCCGAACTGGTTATTACAGGAGTGAAACCCAATGACACACTGGCCAGTCTTTTACAAATACCTACACCTGCATCTTTCAAAAAGGAAAGCGATCACATTAGAGGCGACAAAGGACCACAATACAAACCAGAATGCCAGAGTCCAGGACTCGAGCAGGAACAGTGAGCGTTCAGGAGAATGGAGGGACATGAGGGAAACCGGGCACTGTCAAGAGGCACTGAGGTCTGTAACCTCTGCGAGACGCATGCTCGGCGCATGCTCAGCACATGCTCACATCCACTGCCAAGTCCACCCCAAGTGCATGCTCACTTCCATTGCCAACTCTACCCCAAGAGTCTAGAGGGCACACACACGCAAGGAACAGTGCTTCCTTAGCTCTAGTAACTCAGGTCTCTGAGAGGGAGCAGGGCCACCTGGTTAGAGGCAAGTGAGGGAAAATCTCAACTGTGGATTTTTGCATTCTGACATTGAGGAGGAAAGTGCTAAGGTGTTATAGACACCTCCCGATACCCTCTCACATGTAAAGATTTAAAACATATCCAAAAGGTGTTCTCTCTCGAATCCTCAGTAATGAAACTGACCATGAAACCAAGTTCTGCCCACAACACCCACTTGCTACTCATGGAAGGACAGAGGGAAGGCCAAGCTGACAAAACCAAGAGCCATCAAATCGCTTATCAGTGCGGGGTAGATTCCAGCTCAAATCAAGGCGTTTTTTTTTGTGACCCTTCCTCTGGAAGCTACCCCCAACAGTGTGAGCACCCCACACCTTGATGCATAACGCTCTGTAGCCAAGTGGGGTCCTTATACTCTCGCACATTATCAGCTACACAGGGAAGGTGGTGTGGGACGCTGCTGACCACGCCCACATTTCCACTTCCGTTCTGAACCTCACCTGGCTACTGCAAGAGGAAGTTTGGAGACTTGCAGCCCTATCCACCAGAAGCGGGTTTCATGAGATAAAACATTTGGCATGGTCTGGTTGCCTATTTTAAAGGCTTTTTATTCTTCCTTTCTCATAGGAAGGAAGTCTTCAAAACCACGCACGAGCTAGATTTGGAGTTGTGAGTGTGGAGGATGCGGGGAGAATCAGCTGGGACGCCTAAGGGTGTCTAGGCAGGGCCGTAGGCTCACTCAACTTTCCGGGCTAGTATGGGACCCTATGGAAAGCCTCCACAAACCCCAGCCTTTAAAGCTCACACTGTCCTTAGGAAAACAAACTACCTAGTTCCAACCCAGCGAATCTGCTACACAGAAAACCCGAAGGGTGGGGAGGGACGGAGTGGGCTTGTCCTAATGTTTATGCCCTCTTCTACCTTACGCTAGGGACAGTGGTGTGTTCTTCTAGGCACAACGGAGGCCTTCACTGTCCTCTCTAGGGAATAAAGTCAACAGGGTACCTCCTCTATCCCCGGCTCTTCTCATCTGGGTGCATTTCCATGTGGCCAACGTCTTCAGGAACTTTACCAGGAGCAACACTCCTAACTCAGGGGAACAGAAATAAGATTATTATAATGTCTCAGTGGTTCTCAACAGGGGTCACCTATCAACTATTTACATTATGATTCATCACAGGAGCAAATTTATAGATATAAAGTAGCAACGAAATAATCTTATATGGTGGGGGGAGGGTCACCACAACGGGAGGAGCTCCTTGAAATCTTGGGAAGTTGAGAATCACTGCTTAAGATGGTCTGTGGCTTATCTCCTTCTGCCTGTCACAATGTTCCTTAGTTTCTATTAACTGAGGATACGCTCCTTAAAAACAACCAAACAGGGCGAGAAAGGATAGTAATTATACAGGATTATCCACTGAAACATAAGACAAAAAAAATAGAGGGAGATAAAATACTAATGTCAACAGGATCTGCAGGCCAACTGCCAATACCTGCCACATGGGGACAGGGGACAGAGACACTGGGTTGTTTTCCAAATGCCCAGGGTGCTCTAGTCTCTACAGGCTTCTTCCCAAAGAGTATGAGCTAAGGACCTGACACTAGACGTATCAGGGAAAGGAGGGACATGGGACTCATGCTTGGTCTGTGGAAGAAAAATCCTGAATGAGAACCAAAGAAGCTGAGATAGGAGTCTCTTCACGCCCATTCCATCTTCCAGGCTAAGCGGTGGCTGAGGCTTGTGAGCCTGGAGCAGGAGGTGGAGGGATCCCATCTCCAAGGGGAAGCAGCAGCTGCTGCTGTGGCAGAGGAGGGGGGATACATGCTGTTTGGTGCTATCAGGGGAACCTGGGGTTCTGAGATGTTTCTGGGAATTAGAGGCATACCAGGAGGGGTGGGGCCAATCCCAGTAAGGTGGTCATGAGGCATCATGGAACTGGGGCCTGACCCGCTATCTGACCTGGCTGGAGGACACGGGATGGCAGCATCTGATGGTGCATCAGAGGGTTGGGAGGGGGGCTGCTAATGCAGCATCGTGCCAGGTTGCCCTGCTGCTCCAAGTGGGGCCGGCCCAGGTCCTCGTCAGTGCTGGTGGGCTTGCTGAGGGGCCTGGCCATGCTGCGGCTGTTCCGATTGTCCTCAGCCTATTTCAGTCGTTCTGTGTGAAAGTTCTAGCAGTCACTGAGCAACTGTGGCCTCCGTTGTTCTGGAGCCTCTTTCTCCGTGTACCTAAACTGGTTTCCAGCTCTTCAGCATATCCAAGTTTGGTCTTTAATTCCTTCATCTGTGCTTCATCCAGGAGAGCTACCGGAATCTCATCCTTCTCTCTTCCAGGGCATCCAGGTGCTTGCCTTTGGTAGCAGCTGGGGCTCAAAGAGCTGCGGCGCCGGCCCATGGTGATGCTTTCCTTCCAAAATTCCCTGCTCCACTTTCTTCTTCCTGGTACCACATTCTCTTTCTTCATGTATCAGTGGCCTCCTTGTCTACTGCATTCTCCTTTTCTGGTTTAACATCCTCTATAACTTCACTATCTTGCTCCTTCTCACTGATTAAAAAGTGATTTAAAAAATTTGGAATTTCCTCTGGCTAAAAAATACAAAATGGTTGATGGATGTGCGTGTCATCCTTGCACAGGGGCCGTGCGACCTTCTCTGTATCCCCATTTTAGTCAATGTGCTGCAGAAGCACACACTCTCTTTACAATTCTTCTGCGTGCACTTTTATTTTGGCTTTGAAACAGTAATAATTCCAAGGATTTAAGAGATCCCTTGAGAATCTCTCAGACTCTATTTCTTACGCCTGTTAGGAATCTCACTTGGTCCTGAAGAATACAGCAGATTCTTCACTGTCTCCTAGCAAGCTGCCAATCGATCCTCCACACTGCTGCTAAACTCAAACGGCCAAAGCAATTTCGATCAAGTCACT